>JAUELE010240766.1:0-20028 GCA_031471655.1 Diodora aspera
CAAGATAATGAACAAAAGTATAATCCCATGGATCAGGGGGCAAGTGATTTGGGGTTTTACATGGTTTTCTGCAATCTTTCAGCCACATCACCACAGTCTCACCAATATCACGTTGGTGTCAGGATTCCTGTCTCTCTTGGCTGAAAGGTGCCCGGGCAGCACTCGAACCACAACCGCCAAGGCCGACAGATTGCTGGGTCAAAGCGCTAACCACTGGGCCATCCCGCGCCCACCCCCAGGATCACGAATTAGAGGCCACCTGCTCCAATCTCTGGGATGAAAGTGAAGTACCCAGGCGTGACTTGAACCATGAATGTCAAGACTTGCAGATCACTGTGTCATCCCTCGCCTTATAAGCATATCTAAACAGGTCGACTTGAGTTTATATCCTGCACAAACAGTCCTTCAGCCCCAACTCAGCGTCGTGCAACAGGAAACTTCAACTGAGAACTTGTAGCTTCAGGTTGGATACTTGTACTGGAGCATTGTACAGGTCTGCTGCTACTTGTGTGGAATATTGAGTTGAAATAATGTTTTACGTTGCAAGGGCAATATTTCAGCCATAATGCAACGTGATGTGCAATACAAGGTGCACAGCTAGCGTAAATACACCTCATAAAAAGGGATCTATAGAAAGGAAAGTGAAAGCAAAAGATTTGGTCGCCTTGTACGACAATCATTGGGTTACTGAGGCCCTATTCTATCTACATGACACCATGCGACTCCCCGGAAGCCCCACAGGGTTTGTGTGGAATAAATAATATCTTTTGAAAAATTCTGCATTTCAGAAATGTGGGCCTCATTAAATATTGTTGTATAGGATTTGAACCCACAGATGCCAATGCAGACAGATTACCGGTACCAAGCTGATCAGACAAAAAACTACTGGACATATTGACAAGAGACCCATTCCACAAAGCAAGCTTAGCACCAAGTTGATTGAAAAGTTGATCTTTGGTGTTGACAATGATCAAATTTAAATATATTAAATATTTAAATACTTAAAATTAGATATCTGTTTCACAAAACTCATTTAAGTTACTCATAAGTCCTAAAACTGCTCAAAGACTGTTTTGAAGAATTTGTTGCCAAGGTGCCTGGGTGATTTTTAGATTGGCTGACAAGATCAATTTCATGATGACCAAGATCGTTTGTAGAACAGGGCCCTGAAGTAAATTTTTGAAGTAGAGAATAGAATTTGATGCTTACGTTTATATTTTTCATGAATATTTCGCAGTCTTTGTGGACTCTTCCTCTTCTTGGCGCCTCTTGGCTTGGCCTGTTTCCGTCCCCGACCGGTTGAAAGATTTCTTCTGATGTGTTTCACCACCTTGATACCAGATGTACTCGCAGAGCCATCTCCCGACATCAAACTCACATCCAAGGAGCTCTGAGTGGACATCTCATGACTACTGGGCTTGGAATAAGAATGTCCAGCTCTTTCACAAGCAATGGCAGAAGGCACTAAACTGCCAGCCATCTTCTGCTCCAGGCAGTGACGGATAGAATCAGAGATACGACCTTGAATTACACCATTCTTTTCTGGACTCAGAGACAGGTGGCGCTTGACTGCCGTTACAGTGATCGCTGAAGTCTTTTTCCGGCTGAGGATGGACGGTTTGAGGATCTTCTTCAGCACAGTCATCCTGCCATCAGTTGAGGACGAAAGCTTGTGTTTCTTCTGCATCTGTGCTTGGGCAATCGGCCTGTTGAGGATCTGGTGAGGTCTTACGGTGGAGGATTCCCAGCCTTGGGAGATAGGAAGTCCACTGCTTTGTGGGGAGATGTTGAGGATGTTCCTCAGATTTGGTGATGATATTGATGTCTTGGAAGGAGAAGCTTGAGGTGTTGTCATGGATTGAAACTGTGCAGCCCCATGCATCAGGTTTATGGACTCGGATGGACTACACACAAGCTGCTTACAGCGCTCTGCCAGGTTCTGAAAAAAGGTACTGTGCATCATGGATTCAGATTTTGGCTGGATGCCTTCTTCCTGTACAGCTAACACTGTGGTTGGAATTTGAGAGGCTGTCTGAATAGGTTGTATTGGCAAACTGCTAGAGACCACAATGTTCTGGGTAAGGACTTTGCCTCCAAGACCTTTGGCACTTACTAAATTCATGATCTGCTGTGCATGTTCAGGTGTGAGGCTAGGCAAAGAGGTCGGAACTGAAGTCGTGAAAGGCTGCTGAGTTTTAGGATCAAGAACAAAGCTGCCCATATATTTTCCACCCTGCTGATGTTGCATGTTGAGCCTTGAGATGACGCTGGCTTGCTGAGGAGTGAGCTGTCCCGGAAGAAGGCTGCCAAGCTGAGCAATGAGATTAGTTGGAAGGACCTGCTGGCTTGAAGGAGGAACAAGAACATTAGGTTGAGCTACCGCTGAAACATGTGGCTGTCCTATTATATGAGATGAAATCAAAGTTGGGTTGGACTGAATCAGTGCTGTAGAACTTGCACCAAGGATCTGCGACTGTGCCCCCTGAAGCAGTGAACTTGCCTGAAATGGAGCCTGAATATGAGGAGGTAGAACAGTTGAATGAGCTGTGTGCTGGATAATGTTTGAAATAAGGTTTTGCGACAGAGGGGCCAAGCTTGACTGAGAACTGGATGGTATCATCAGTGGCTGGGGGCTAGAGGTTAGAGCAAGGGCTGAAGGACCTGCTGCCATGGATAACTGAGGAACTGGAGATGGCGACGGCTGCAACATCGGAGATAACATTCTGGGCTGATTCAGACCAGGTACAGTAGGACCTATCACAGGGGCCTTTGGTGTCAAGGTTTCAAAGATGTTCCTGTGTTGGGAAAGATGTTTCAAGCTAGAGTTATCTTCTCCTGGTAGTGGAACTCTCAAAGGCAGTGGATATTCAGGCTCAGGATCATCAAGAGCTGAATGCCCTGTTACGATCTTCTCCAAGACTGTTTTGCGACTTTTCTTCACAGTTCCGATTGTTTCAGATTTGCCTCTTTCAGAATTCTTATTGCACTTCACTTTTGATTCTTCTTCCACCCTCACAGTGTCAGTGCTTGACTTACCAGCATGCTTCTCCACTATGGGCTTTGAACTTGGCGGATACACAACAAAATACTGAACTTGTTTTGTGCTCTTCTCGACATCTTTGAAGTGGGAACACTGATCCTCAAGGGTTTCCTTGTTGCTGCCATCTCCCTCAGGATAATCTTCTTTTCTGTTGGGACTTTTACTCCCAAAAGCATGCTTTCCTAACACCTCTATCAATTTTGATGCACTCTTGACAACTGCTTGGTCCTGAGAAACTTGAGGATCTGGTGTTTCTTCAGCAGCATCAATAATACATCCAGAGACACTGATCCTAGTTTCTACTGATGAACTCTTCACATCTGTTTCATGCTCACAATTATCTGCAGCTTTCATTCCTTGGGTGGAATCTTGAGTTTTCTCATTAGTAGTTTCATCAGGTTCTGTGACCTTGAACTGCCCTTCCCTGTTTTTCAACCTTCCGGTCACTTCACAGAGACGGTATTCAGGACTTGCACTTGCATCCCTCACCTCTGGTTCCATCTTACTGGGAGTTTCAGATTTTTGTGTTGCATCCACTTTGATATCTACCTTCGGGGCTTCACTTAACAGGTTCTGCTTTGGAGGTCGTCCTCTTGGTCTGTGGCTTGGACTGCTAAGAGGACTTGCCTGAGATGGTCTTCGACTAATGCAAGATGCATCCACCTCCTTCCTAGAGGTCTTGGAACTTTCACTAGCATCAACACAAAAAACGTCTTTATTGGCAGTGTCCTGACTCAGCCTCTTTTGTTCCAAACTTCCTCTACCTCGTTTCACGGGAGGCTGAGAAGATTCTGGCGATTGCTTTTGCCCTTGTTCACTGTCTGGGCTCATAACACGTTTGGACCTTCGCAAAGGTTTTTCTTCAACAATATCTGCCTGCTTTGAAGTTTTGGGAGGACGACCTCTGCCACGCTTCACTGGACCTGCTTTGGGAGTGACATCTTGTTCAACCTTGCTGACTCCTTCCTCACTCCTCCTGCATTTGGCTTGCTTCCGGAAATCAGTCAGTTTGACAACACAGTCCTGGCTCTCCAGTGACCGATGTCGTGACCTCATTGGATACCTCTGCCTGGGTTCTTCATCCTCTTCCTCTTCGCTTGTACTGACTTCGAAGTCACAGCTCTGGATATGTGTATTGAAGCTCTCCTTTGTCCTGTACAACCTCTTGCAGGTGGAACACTTGAAAGGTCCTTTGTCTCCTGGACTGCTCTTAGCTAGACTTTCAGCTTTGATCTTTCGGGCAATCTTATCATGAAGCGGCAACACTTGACCTAATTCAGGATACTTCGGATTCCTCTCAGCACCTTGGTCACTCACTCGACTCTTACGCCTTAGTGGATATGTTTTAATAGGTGTGCTTCCTTTCTTTCCAACTTTGGAAGCAATCAGACCATCCTCAGATTCATGGCTCTTGCTCTCCGCATCATCCTGTTCCTTCATTTCAGCACTATTTTCCTTGCTTGTTTCATCCATTTTAACCTCTGAATCTGAATCTTGTGAACATATTTCTGCTTTGATATCCTTCACTTCCTTGGGGCTATCTTGTCCCCCTTTCAAAGGACTTTCTTCCAAAGAATCTGTCATGTTTGGTTCAGCCGTCTGCTTATCTTTAAAAGCAGAAGGATCTGAGCTTACAGCTTCAGTTAGGTCAATAACCCGTCCACCACATTCCTGTTCTGACTGATCATGTTCATTCTTAACCCCACCTTTCAAGACTTCAGCTGGGCTATCAGGCCGGGTACAAACAGATATCCATCCATCTTTCGACACCTTTGTTTTAACGTTACATGAAGCCTGTTTGGCCTTCCTACTTGATTTTTTACGTCTTCCATCTTGTTTCGGGGGAGACCATGATAAGCTTTCTCGAGAAGCATTTTCAAGGCTCATCTTCCAACCTATAATAACACCATCTTTGTACACTGGAATACGAGTATCCTTCTTGGTATCGGACTCTTCAGACTTGGAAGAATCTGATCTGGAACTTGGAGATGTTTCAGGAATTGATTTATTTTTGGTTTCAGTTGTTTTTTCACTTTCGATATCTTCCTGAACCGTTGTTGAAGTGTCGGTCTCTTGGAGTTGGGCATTGGTGCAGGAGTTTTCAGATTCCTTAACCTCAGATTCTGCATCTTGCACAGGTGTCTTATCAGAAGGATCAGACAGAGAAAGCTCAGAAGACTTAACCTCTGGGTGATCATCCAAAGTGCTTCCTTCACTGATCTTCAATTCTGTGCCTTCTTTAGCAGCAGGGTCTGGTGCAAGATCCATTTCACTTGGTGCAACTTCATCAACTTTCTTGCTTTCATCATCTTCTGTAGTTCTCTGGTCCTCTGTCACAGTTTGTCCATCCTCAGGAAGTTGTTCAACGTTTTCCCCGAGAGCAGCTTGAGCGAGTAACATTGCTTCCTCATCTGAAATGTCAGCTTTGTCGGTCATTATTACAAATGTTTCACCATCGTTCTCGAGGATCTCGGGCGGAACACTGTCTAGGACCTGCTGGGCTATTTCTTGCTCAGGTGACATCATCATTTGGTCAGCAATTTCACATTCCTTCAAAGCGGCTGCATCCTCTGCTTCTGCTGTTGTCTGTTCTGCATCATCTTCAATCACGATTACGTCTGATTTGGAAGATTCTATCACATCTGCTAATGGCGTTCCAACAGAACCTCCAGAAGGTTCAGAGCCCGCTTGTCCTCCTTTGGAAACAAATCTTACCCTAACTCTTATTGGCATGGCTGCAACAGAAGCAGGTCTCCTTGTTGGTCCTGGAACAGGAGAAATAGATCTGCAGGCAAGGTCAATTGAAGGTCTTTTAGGTATGTCAACAGATGATGATCTTTTCATTCTAGGTACTGTTGGCGGAGAAATAGCCCGAAATGTTCTCTCCTCACTTTCACCTCTCCTTGCTGATCGACCTGCTGCTTGATTCAGTCTGTTCACCATCTTACTCAAATTCCCAAAATCTATCTCCTCTTGCCTATCCACTGGCACCGTTTGCCTCGACATAAACCTCTCCATATTGGCTTTGTTCAAGAACTTGAGTGTATTGGGTGACAAGATGTTAAGATCAAACTTTCCATCCGTGTTCTGACTCTCAGTGGGCGATACTAAAGTACACTCAGGCGAAATCGAGGTGGTCTGCTTCTCTGTGTTTGGTGGTTTGTATATAGCTAACACAGGTGGCTTCTTGTGAAGGATTCCAGTTTCAGACATCGAGATGTCAGTGTCAGATGTCGGACTCAACAAACGTAGAACTCCTTTGGCGTCCAGGCCGAGTTGCTCGAATGGGACAAAGTCTGGATGTGTTTGGTCATGAACGATCCTCATGTCGTGTATCTTCATCTCCGGGCTAGTTGGGTCAGGACGCATCTCAATAATCCTACAGGTGTACACACATCGTCTGCGGGCATCCTGTGTACTCCAATAGATCCTTGTACACCTGAAAAAACAAACACAAATTTTTAACTTCAGACCAAAGTTAATACCTATTAACTTAAAGAAGCACGTCTTTCTAATGTATTCTTTATTGGAAACACAACAAGATGGCATTTGTAATGGAAAATGTTTATCTTCTTGAATTGGGCATGCTTACTTGCCTTTCTAGCATGGCAATCTCAGGCACAAATTGAATTTTTTTTTCATGAGTAACATATTAAGTGAGTGAGTGAGTGAAATTGATGTTCACGTTGCAGGGGGCAATATTTCAGCCATAGCGCAATGTGATGTGCAAAAGGCACATCAGGAAAGGGGACAACACAGGATCGATAGTAAGAAAGTAAAAGCAAAAGATCCCATTTTAGTCACCTTGTACGACAAGCATTGGGCTACTGAGGCCCTATTCTATCTAAGTGACACCACGTCACTCCCCGGAAGCCCCACGGGGTCATGGGGTGGGTGAACGAAATATTACGTTGCAAGGAGCACATCGAGTGAAAAGACACGTCACTCCCCGGAGTCCCCACAGGGCGGGTGGGGGAGACAGAGAAAGAAAGAAAGAGAGAGAGAGGGAGGGAGGGGAGGAGAGAGGTAGGAAGGAAGAGAGAGAAAGAGGGTTAGAGAGAAAGAGGGTGAGAGAGAGTGAGAGTGAGAGAGTGAGAGTGAGAGAGAGAGAGGGAGGGAGAGAGAGAGGGAGGGAGAGAGAGGGAGGGAGGGAGAGAAAGGGAGAGGGTGAGAGAGAGAGACACAGATAGAGAAACCTCTTTATTGACAAACAAACACTCCATTACAGCATGTGACACTCACGTGAAGTCAATCGGTAGTATGCATCCCTTCACATCAGACAAGGGACCAAGAAAACCAAGAGATTCCACAGTACACGAGCCTGAAACAAGACACAGATATTTTGTAACACTTTGTAACTAATGTTTTAATATCCCTTTCCACAATATTTCAGTTATACCACTACAATATTTTAAGGGAGGGCGATATTACTTATATACCCATTTGTACCGGTACAAAACATGCGATAGTGTATATCGCTATACGTTTTCTGACCCTGTTAATTATTTACAGCCAGAAATTCAAACCGATTTGCCCACTGTCAAAGTATCCACCACTCTAAAAGCTCACCAGTTTCTTGTGAACTCCAGTAAGCTGAATATGAACTCAAGAAGTAACGAAAGCGGTTCAATTTATTACAACTCACCAATGAGCACGTTCAGGCACGTTGGATGAAATCCTTTGTTCCAAGTCTTCTTATTGTACTTGCCCTGGGAGTTGATACACACTCTCCTCCGAACACGGAAACCATCAGCCTCCACTAACTGCAAAAGTTTCCCCAATATTTCGTTAAATTGATCATGCCATTCCCAGATATCCCACTGGGTTGGAGACACCAAGTCCATTCCCACCCCTTCACCCATAGTGATGTCATTCAATCTAAGTGATGGCATGGAAACCCTCTGATGGCAACATCCAGTCAACCCCCTGACCTCCTGCCCCACCCCTGGAACACCATCACCAATTCAGTCGAATGGAATGCCCCTGAAAGCCACACAGAAAGCCTCTGATGGTAACTCCCAGTCAACCACCGACCTCCTGCCCCACCCCTGGAACACTATCACCAATTCAGTCGAAGTGACAATATGGAATGCCCCTGAAAGCCATACAGATCCCCCTCTGATGGTAGCACCTAGTCCACCCCCAACCCCGTAACACCATCACCAAGTTAATCGAAGTAACAATTAGCAGATAAACCTACTGTGCTTTCATTTTACGAGTGGTGTATCGTAGATTGGACCATGACATTTAATGTCATTTGAAACAGAACGCGAGAGCCCACCACTACCAATTCAATCCAACCGACAACATGGAATGCCCCGGAACCCAGACAGAATCCCTCCATCCTCGACGCAATCCCCTATAACACCACTACCAATTCAGTCGAAGTGACAATATGGAATCACCCTGGAACCCAGACAGAATCCCTCCATTTACAACATCTTGTCCACCCTCGAACCCAACTACCGACACCACTACCAATTAAAAACTACTGACAACATGAAATGAGTCTCACCTCGCCATCCACGCTGGATGTGTGAAACTTGCAGTAAACCTTCTTGTCTTCCTGGAAGAGACATTGTTCGAGTCTCGCACACTGGAAGTGGTAGTTTGCAGGACAGCCACGGTTACAGCAACCAACAGTTGCACCCGACTTCCCACAGTAGTCACATTTCTGCAACAGTCACGTTTTAGATTACAGCGAGTGAATGATTTGATTTTTTTCACGTGGTTTTCGGCAATCTTTCAGCCACATCCCCACGGCCTCATCAACATTATGTTGGTATCGTGGGTTCCCGTCTCTCCGGGTTGAAAGAGAGGTGCCCGGGCAGGACTCGAACCACAACCGCCAAGGCTGGCAGATTGCTGGGCCGATGTGCTAACCACTGTTTAAGATTACAGTAATTACCCCCTTGCTCTCTGGGATCATAATGACGTCACAATGTCAGTGGTGTCACCTTGGGCAAGGGATTTTGCTCGTAACTGCCTCAGTTGACCCAGCTGAAACTGGGTACCTGGTCCTCCTTCAGGAGTGCTGGGAACTCTAAGCGCCCAGAAAGGCTGCTTGAGTTACACCAAGGTAATGATGTGAAGTGCTCTGAGCAAGCTTTACAAGCCTGGATTTAGCGCTGTACAAGATGCCACTTTATTACTATTTTAGATGAACAACCAGTGGACTAATTGACCAATAATTGACCTTATGCCAATCTAGGACAAACGAATATGTTCGAGATGATGATCGCAATGGGATATGGACTCGTTATGAGTCATAGATTAATGGTTCTAGGAGAAACATGCTCGTTAAAAACACATAATCATCTGATGATCTGCCCAAAGTACACAAAATCTGGGCACCATAAGGTTGAAATAATGACCGCTGCGCACGGCGGTAGTCGATATAACTTGCGAGTGCTGTGCGCGAGCAGGTTGTATCGACTATCGCCAAGCGCTAGGTTATTATTTACCATACACCAAGCGGAGGTCGCGGCTTTTTCTTTCACACATGTCACGTAAAATCCTGCACTTGTTTTTGAAGTTGAAAAGTACCCTTGCTATTCATGCTCATGTGGGTTATTTGATAGCCTGCGTGCTGCTTGGTTATACGATTTAAGAACCTGCGTATAACCCTACCAAGTGGTGTATAGTTACATACATGTATAACATCTGCAATTAATGATCAACCTGTATGATGTGCACTTGAAGCATATTGTTATTTGGAACCTGTGCTTCAACTAGGTTATTACCAACACCTGTGGTTGCGTATCCAGAAGGTTCAGAAACTTACTAACTGAACACACTTTCTAGGTACCGATAGCGTTTTATATTGCAAAATGTATTGTATTGAGAGCTATCATTTAAGGACGACTATTACACATGCGAATAGCACATTGAGGTACTATAGTTTTCATCTCAGACGTTCCTATGTGGTTATTTTTCTTTTGACAGTTCCAGTAGCACCTTCTGATGTTGCTACTGTTCCTTTCAACGCCACAGCAATTTCCGTCAAGTGGACATCACCAAAGGACTCGTTTGCACAGCAATATGTGACGGGATTTGACATATTATATAATACAGCCGGTAGTGAACTCCCAACAGAAGAGTGGACATCGTTAGAGTTTGACACCAAAGAGGAACGAGCGTTGATTTCGTTCCTAGAACCGGACACTGGGTACAGTGTTTGTGTCCGAGTGAAGACTGCCACTGAAAAAGGAACTCTCAGCAAACCATTACTGGTGAAAACTTGTGAGTACTTAGGTTTATGTAGAAGCCACGTCATTTGTCTGCTGGATATACAGATAATTATGTTTGAATGACTCCCATGTGTACATCACATACATATAGGGTTAATTTTGATGAAGGAATTGTACAGTTCTGGTTACTTACAAATGGATCCACAATGGCGGCCGTAAGGTCGATTTCCGTTCGTCCCACAAAGCCAGTTCAATCTTATGTTCAAAACGATCACTTACGATCGCTTTTGTGCGCTATACAGTGGGCAGTTGCCCGGGAGCGCGATGTTATGGACCCGGTATTCAATTTGAAAAATATAAATTAAGGTTGATACTAATATTATAATAGTATTACATAGCTGTAGCGTTGATATGAAATCGGGGTCTACCTGTATGCAGAATAAAATGTTGGATCAGATACAGGATTCATGATTGTGAGCGTAAGCTTTGACGTAGTTTACAAAACAAAAATTGAATCACCCTTCTTCCTTATGAATTAATTTGAGTTATAATAGCTTGATCTGTATGATGGTCTCCGTTTTTCTCCCTATTCTAACAGCTCTACCTTCTTTTTCACTCTTCTCTATTAAACCAGTCGGTTCTATCAAAATGTTTTAAATGGCACATATTGCTATAAATCCTGTGTTGCCTCTAACTCGAGCATTTCTCATGTCTTTAAGTGGTGTCTGCAATACCAACGGATCTTCAGATCTCTCGGTTGACATTCGAGGAGTTTGATCTGACCTGGTTTGCCCCTGTGGAGGAAAGGAACATTTCCGGATTTGCTGTGTACCTAACAGACGTAGCAAGCAAGGCTCGAACACGAACACTGGCACCAGCAAACTTGGAATACACCTTCAAGGGTCTCTCGCCTAGCTTTCAATACATAGCCCAGGTGGCATCTATGTTGGACGTAGGGGAAGGAATACTATCTGAAGACATCCATTTGGAGACAGAACCGTTTGGTGTGTACCTTTTCTGGTATATTCTCAATAATTTAAATTAACGCTGTATTATTCAAGTCTTCAGGATTACATTTTCCAGTTGCAATGAATGTATATAGTCAGAAATGTGATGCTTTATACGAATACCGGCGGTAAGTCGATGGCGGTATCGACTAACATTGGCATCGAATCTCAAAAACATAAATGTTCTACGAGTGTCACAGGACTGAACGATCAAAGTATGCAAGGAGTAGGTTTACCTTGGTACAGGACAACCAGGTTTAAGCAGGACTTTCAATTAAACTTAAAACATTATACTTTTAAGCCAATAAATAACTGTTTAAATAGAGAAAGTTAAAATTTACTGACACTTGACTTCAATAAAAAAAAAACTAATATCATTTGTTATAACCAGTAAGGAGTCATTTACATCAAGAAAAATATGTAAAACTGTTTGCATAGGCGGATCTAATAGGGGGTGCGTATCCCTCCTTTTTCAGCCAAATTTTATCAAAACTTAAATAGGGAATATTTTAGGTCTGCACTCCCCTTTATCTCAGATCACATCATGCACTCCTCCTTTTCCCAAGTCCTGGATTCGCCTATGACTTTGTATATTGCCTCAAGAGTGATAATGATATTACATAAACATTTTGTGTGGCACTCCACCTTGCTTGAAGTGAAATCTTTCCCATTACTTACAGTGCCCGAACCTCCTGTTGGCATCCAGTTCCAGTCCTTCAACTTTTCAACCATAAGCTTCCATTGGGAACTGCCAACAGATGTGGCATCCAAGAAATACATCCGCGGTTCCCATATCTTGCTGACGAGAATCGGCGATGTGGACAGCTACCAACACGTGATCCTCGGCCAGGGGCAGGAGGAGACCCTGTCTTTCCTGGAGGAAGACTCTACCTACGAGGTCCAGATCCGGGCTTACTCGGATACAGCCATTGGCAAACTGAGTGAAATACTGTATGTGACTACTCCTCCAAAAGGTATGTAGCACTCAGAAAACATTAGAGACTTGCTAGAAAACGTTAGAGGTTTGCTAGAAAACGTTAGAGGTTTGTTCGTTAGAGATTTGCTAGAAAACGTTAGAGGTTTGCAATCTTTTGTAGTTGTCTACATTGTTTCGTCTATCCATCTCCAGAAACGTTACAGTGTATATATTGGATTCGTGGATCAGGGATCATTGTTAATAATTGGAACAAAGAAAAAGACAATTAACTTCAATTTTGGTAAAGCTGTTAAAAATCAATCAAATATCAATATGGTCAAATTTCAATTCAGTCTTTGCTGCAAGACGAATCTAAATGTGATTGGGTAAACAACACGTTTTAACAAGTTTTATTTATCTTTTTAATGTACTCCAATAACGAAGAATTCATTCTCAAGCTGGAAGAATTAATTTCACAATTACCGCGTTCTGATGAGCGATCAAAGCTTCGCCATCGGAAATCATTCCCTCCCAAAATTAGAAAGTGCAGTTACATTAGATTGTTCTTCTTAAACAACTTTTTTCTGAAAGTTTCATATGTAATCAGTCTATGGTCAATAAATGTCTAAAACAAACGTTATAGGTAAATAAATCATTTTATTTCAGTTCCTGACTGGTCTCCGGACCTTCTGACAGCTACAGTCGAGTATGACTCGTCAGTTCGCCTTGAGTGGTATGTACAGTCCCCTAAGGCCGTGCTGGACCAGACTCTTCACTATGAGGTGGAATACTTCAGGCATCCTGATCCATACGGGAGCATGTTTGTCAACGGTCTGCTAGCTGGTCCTACGATCATTGACAATCTGGAGTCCCACTCGACCTACTCGTTCAGGATCCGAGCACGCAGCTCATCTGGGTCTGGTCCATGGAGTCATGGACTTGACGCTACCCTTGGCGGTCCAGGTCAGCGAGTAAATTCAAAACCTGAACTTCTTCATTTCTAGTGCACTTAATTCTATTCTTGGAACATATACGGATAACAGATACTAGTACTATATGTATATCGTTATGACATGATCCTTATCACTTTGATATCATAAACATCGCCATTATTATAGTCATCACAGCAAGAGTATCCAATTCATCCTTCTCCTTTACCTTCTTCTCATCATCATCATCAAGTCTTCGTTTAACAATCTTCTGAAGTAAGAATTACTTGATCGAAACCTTAACATAACTGTTTGCCACATACAGTTCAGACGTGTTCGTACCTTAATCAATAGTGTTAATAAGCACAAGTTCCAAGATGGCCCTTGGCTGAAGGCCACACAAAGTTTGCTCTGTGACTGCTGAAGTGCAGTGCGTGCTAACGGTTAGTTCTTTTTATTAACATATAAAGGGCTATTGAAGATTTACATCAAAATAAGTGTTCTATAGTTAATAAATTATAGGAGCTGAATCGCGCAAAATAATGATAAAGGATCATGAAGTCAGCAACGTGTTAAAGAATCCAAAATATTATAGTCGTATACAGACGCGACTATTTGTAAATCACAGCATCGAACTTAGTTAATGCTCAGGATTACGTGTTTCTATTGTTTTAGATGTTGGCTCGGTTGAAATCTTCAAGGTAAACCGAACTGACAGCAATACGTCTCGGGTCAAGTGGACACTGACGTCTCGTGGTGACATGCCCATCAGAGGATATCGTGTGTACTACACCCCTGTTGACTGGAAGTTTGAATCAATGCTAGGACAACGGTTTCTGAACTCCATAGGAGCAGGTTCCCGCTTTGATGTGAACAGGAACCTCGAGAAGGATCAGTATTACCACGTTCAGGTGGCTCCATTCTCTGATGAGGGTATAGGCCGCCGCAGTAAACCAGTCTTCCTCCCGGATATGGACTATCCAAGGATTACAATAGGACCACGTGACTTTAAGTGTGCCGCCAAACTATCTGCTACATTTTCCTGCCAGATCTCTGGCGTCCCAGACTACAAAGTGTTTTGGAAGAAGGGTCCAGTGCGATTAAGTCAGAAGCTTGATGAACGCGTGGTGATCCAAATGGTGAATGATACGTCAGTCCTGAGAGTCAAAACAACCCGACCAGAAGACTCAGGAGTTTACACATGTGTCCTCAATGTCAACAGGACCCACTACACAAGGAATGCTAGGCTTGATGTTTATGCACAGACAGGTAGGAGTCATGCAATATCATACTACAAGCTACAGGCGAGAAAAAGACACTTTTACTGATCGGTAGAGTTCCAGTAGGCTTATGTTTTTCTTGTATGGCGACCCAATAGCATGGTTTAACTAGGTTTTTACTTGTATTGTATAGCGACCTGAATTGGCATGTATTGCCTTACCCTGCTCTCCGCTGATTTCCTTTGGAACTCTCAGTGTCTCTCTCACAAACCAAATTGTGTTATGGCTAGAGGTCGCCAGGCACTAGATAACGTCAGTTCAACTCATGAAATAACAGTGTGTATAATTCTCCCATCTCATCATGAGGCTTCAAGTAAGTGACGGGATGTCACTTGGAAACGAAGGTGTTGCAATATCCAAATGCGTGTCGTACAAGGTGACTAACATGGGGATCATTTGCTTTCTTGGGACCTCGT
Organism: Diodora aspera; assembly: GCA_031471655.1. NCBI lineage: Eukaryota > Metazoa > Mollusca > Gastropoda > Lepetellida > Fissurellidae > Diodora > Diodora aspera. The sequence continues at coordinate 14,779 of JAUELE010240766.1, forward strand.
TATATGAACAGTCTTACCCCTCGGTGTGTACCTTGCATATCACGTTGCGTTATGGCTAAAATATTGCACTTGCAATATCTTCTCATCTTCGAAGGTGTGGTTTGGTTCAAATCGAGTCGACTCATCTACATCCCAGCATAATGAAGCACACACATATCACACATGGCTTTCTTTAGGGTGTCAAATAAACTTCTGCCTTGTGACTATGTCTTCTAACAATAACAGTGTATACTTTATCCACGTCTAAAATACTCGGTTGTGTGATCATAATAAGCAATGCTAGGTCCCTAATTGCACTTACCAGCTCCATACCTAAGGAGTTTTTTTTCATTGTGATGCTAAATACATATTTTTTTCTTTTCATGGTCACACATTTTACCTTTCCCAATCGTGTTTCTTTTTTCCCCGGAGAGGTAAGGTTAACTGAAGCTAAGACCAATGATGCAAAATTGTCGTTTGGAAATGTTCTGTCGCTGGTCATGCTACTCTTTGATCTTGAGAGAGAGAGATTTCATTGTTGTTGGCAGCTATACCCTCCGGCTATCCGTCCTTCACACGGAATCCCACATTGACGTCAGTGGAAACAGGATCCAATACATCCTTTATCTGTGAAGCCGCCGGCATCCCGACTCCAGAAATAAGATGGCACAAAAACAACGTCCCACTTAAAGAGTCCACGAAGTTCGTGATGACACAGATAGGTAAGTCCAATATACATGTACTCTCTTAAAGTACTGAAGTGTATGAAATATTAAGATGTATAGACAGATATATATCAGTCCAATATCAGTAGCGGATACAGGGAGCTCCAGCGGGTCGACCTCCCCCCCCCCCCTTTGCCGAGGTCGACAACCCTCTTTAAAAATATATTTCACGGTTAAACATGTGCACCTGGCGGTGTCTTTTCCCCAAACATTTTATTAGGGAGGCCTCAGGCGCAAGCATATCTGGATCCCTCAACAAAATCCTGGATCCGCCTCTGACTCTACTCTCTCAAAATGCTAATTTTTATATGAGAAATATTTAGATGTGTAGATAGACAAATAGGTAGTCTGCAAAGTTTGAAACGTGTTGTTTGTAATCGCATGATGTTACTATTTCTGATAGGTCACCATTCTGCACGAAAGATGCGTTTTCTAAGATTCACCTGGACTACAACATTCATTAATTATGCCGTATATTCAGTTCAGGCATAGATTTGACAATAAGAAAAGCTCACCCATGAACTTATTTCCATTTTTCAGTCGAACGAATGTTTAAAATTCGAATCATGCGAATAAAGATGCTCATCCCCTACCTGTGTCACATATGATGGAAACACAGGAACGAGAGTCAAAGATGATCAGTTTAGTAACTGACAAGTCCTCTTTTTAATACGAATCTACGATCATATGACATATGACATTACACCTGGCAATGAAGTACCTGGGGCATGGATAAAATCATAGGCGAACGAGCCGGGGGGGGGGGCAAGATTCGGGCAACAACGCCCCTAGATTCTGGCACAGCAGAGTGTCAACGATTTTTTGTTTGTTTTAGCTTCTCAGTTTTACTGGCTGGTCATTTTTCGGGCAAGAAGGTATCTGCCCTCCCCCCCCCCCCTCCAAACTCCGAGAGTGCCCATACGCCTATGGTTGATATTATATCCAGGAGCACACCTGTCAAATTTGCATAGATGTAAAAACAACCTATAAAGTAACAAACGTTGCACTATCAAATCTTTGATAAAATAATCAAGCGTACCTTTGACTTCAGGTATCCAGTGCAATTCACTTGTGGCGCCCCCTACCAACGTTACTAAGGGCGATAATCCAACATTCCAAATTTTCTAAAGAGATCGTTTAAATAAGTTGAGAGGGGTCAGTCAACTACCCAGGCGGCCCCATATTGCTTCTGGATATTATCTTATTCATATCCCAGGCACTTCATTCTTGTGTTTGTGTTGCCATATGTAAATGGGCATTGTGTCAATTATTTAATTAATCATCTTTTACTCTCGTTCCTGTTCTTTTCCTACTTTTTTTTCTATCATGATTGAAAAATATAGGCAGGGTGACAATCTTTATTGCTATGAGTGTATTCACTTTTGTAATAAGTATACTTTAGTATACTTTCAAGTGTTATATGACCTGTTGTCAGAATTTACTTTATAGGTATTCTTTTATTTACTTTTGTTAAAGACTGTTTGAAGTAATTTCAATGTCCAAATTTTAATTTAATTATTGTGTTCACAACTATTTATTCAAAATCATATCACTTCCCCCTTAAGAATATAGACTATTGTAAGTGACGCAGATAAATACTTGAAAGACTGTAAGCACTGTACTATTTCTATCAGAAGATTATTATCAGTACTGTCCTCAGCGTACCACTGTAATATGATATCTGCGCACTCGCGCTTGAAAGGCTTAGTAATAGTATCATAGGTCATCTGGCCAAAAGTACCAAATAAACTCTTCTCTTGTCTTGTCTAAGAATACAGGATGTTTTGTATTATTTCTGACAACATCATTAAACTAATACAAATGTGTACTCTTTTAGTGACAGTTTCTGGCTTACGTAATCGTAAGTAAATATATGCGAACATACGTAACATGATTTTTGCACCGGATAACATGAAAACCAAACTGCTAACATGCAAGGTACAATGAAGGGGTGGATCCGTATAAGTGAGAAAGCGGGTGTCGTTCGCACAGAAAAGAAACCTTTGGTGGAGTTTCTGCGGGTTTCCCTGTTTCTGCATGGCTAGAGGGTCGTAAGCGCGCTTTCCGGGGCCACAAGAGTTTGGAAGTACAGCGAATATATGGCGCCCCCCCCCCCCTCCCCCGCCCGCTTGGATCCGCCCCTGCAATCCCTTACTGAGTTTTCAAAAGAAGGCAAACCTCTCTTAACTATCAACCTCAATTTAGGCTGAGACATCATTTTTATACATTTGTCTATATGTCGTTGGAAAGTACTCCAACCATGACTCGACCACATATAGACACCGGAATCAATTTCTTATTTTTGAAGCAGTAACTGTGGACTGGTTTGCAGGGCTTGTGAAACTAAATTCAAAATAGTATTTTGTCTTATACAAATACTTAATGCATGAAACTCAACAGTTTAATCTCGGAATGTACTCTTATCTAATATTAAATAACCCCATTTGCATGCAAGTGCCACAATTGGTTTAAGGTTAAGTTGGGCTAATAATAAACATTTCATCCTCGAGAAGCCACCGGATCAGATGGTTCCGCACGGGTTTTTTCCTCAGTGAGGGTCAAATGGTACCGCAGGGTTTTTTCTTCCGTGTGGGTCAGATGGTACCCTGAAGACTTTTCCTCAGTGTGAGTCAAATGAAACCCCAGGGCTTTTTTGGCAGGGGGGGAGTCAGATGGAACACCATGACCTTTTCCTCAGTGTGGGCCAGATGGTACCTCAGGGACTTTTCCTCATTGTGGGTCGGATAGTACCTCAAAGACTTTTCCTCAGTGTGGGTTGAATGATACCCCAGGGCCTTTTCCTCAGTGTGGGTTTGATGGTACCCAAGGGACCTTTACTTTATGTGTGGGTCAGATGGTACTTAGGGACTTTTTCTCATTGTGGTTCGGATAGTACCTCAGGGACCTTTTCTCAATGTCAGTCAGACGGCATCCCGGGGACTTTGGCATGTTTGTTGGAGTTACACAGCAATTAAGAAATACTGCAGACGGTAAAGTGTATGGGATGAGAGGTATTACAAAGATACCTTGATCAAAATAGGTCGACACTCCTGTGTCATGTTCCACAAAGCGATCATAGCTCTAAGTTGATCGTAAATCATTAAGACCAAATATTAACGTTAAAAAGATATGATGAAATCTCGACCTCACGGACTTACTGTCAACTTAGCACTATCATTGCTTTATGGAACGGGACAATGAACAAGAGCCCAAGCATTGCTTACGTATGCTTACTCGGCGATTTGATGAAATTACAGTGCTTATCTAACTGCTCAATTCGAGTGCATGATGCTGATCCGTGGAAAGTAACAAAAAATAATCGAATTTTTGAATTTCATGTTTTAACAACTTTTCCAGAAGTTCTATTTCCTTTTTGATGTGTAATCCGTCTTCTCACCAGAACATAATTACCAAAACTTAACCTTTAAGCATTAGTATTTCCACACCAACTGAGTTATAGAAAGCAATGTTTTTGTCAGTGAAAGGTGTAAAATGGTTCGAGGACAAAGCCCTTCACGTAAGCTTTATATACTTATAGAAATATAATTTCATTCTTATATGAAGTCAACAGTTTCACATTCGTTCAGGAGATAGTCATTGAAAGATAAGTATAATCACATGTATTTCTTTACAGGAACCGCGGTATATCACGGTATAATTATTACATAAATAGAACGAACATACAGGAAGTTCAACATAATATGTTACATATATTATAAGCTCTGACTTAAAATTAAAGTAATTTGTTGTTGCGTTTTTTGCTAACACTTCATGGCCTTATTTCATCTTTTGTTGCCTTCGAAACAATTTTTGTTGTCAGTATTGTTTTTAAAACCCTGATCTATCTAGCTCATTTACACATGGAAATACATCACCATACACAACAGGCATGTGATATTTATGGTTGATTAAGCTTTCATTTGCTGATTTTAAAGGAGAGCTCAAGCAGTGGCAGGGTACACCTTTAACTGTTTATGTCATTCCAGTTACCAGTTTCAGTTAAAAATCAACTTCTATACTTGTTGTACACAGGCAGAGAAGGCCGTTTGTGGATTCTCAATGCCACCAAAGGAGACATGGGCAAATATGTCTGTTCAGCAGAAAACAAGTTCGGCGTTATATATAACTTTGATGCTCAGCTCTATGTCAAAGGTAGGTATGATGTGTTGAAAAAGAAATTAAATTAGTAAAGCAAAACCACCATAAACTATTCAAAACCTGCCAGCGTTTTGAGACGCATTTTAAAGTAGAATGTTCTTTATATGATTATGAAAATTCCTGGAATAATAATAATGTAAATATACAACGGGTGGTTGTCTTGGTAATGTAAGAGGTGATCAATAGGTATCTATCGTGGAAGGTATTTTATGCTGACGTGCAAAACGAAACCATACAGAGAAAATGATTACAACCTTGTGTCACTGTTCACTCTGTAAATGATTACAACCTTGTGTCACTGTTCACTCTGTAAATGATTACAACCTTGTGTCACTGTTCACTCTGTAAATGATTACAACCTTGTGTCACTGTTCACTCTGTAAATGAT
>JAUELE010240778.1:0-11401 GCA_031471655.1 Diodora aspera
CAACCAATACTTCCAGATTGAAAAATACAACCAATACTTCAAGATTTAAATATACAACCAATACTTCAAGATTTAAAGATACAACAAATACTTCAAGATTTAAATATACAACCAATACTTCCAGATTGAAAAATACAACCAATACTTCAAGATTTAAATATACAACCAATACTTCAAGATTTAAAGATACAACAAATACTTCAAGATTTAAATATACAACCAATACTTCCAGATTGAAAAATACAACCAATACTTCAAGATTTAAATATACAACCAATACTTCAAGATTTAAATATACAACAAATAGGTGTGTATTTCAAGGCCATGGCAGTGTTCAGATGCTCGTCCTTAAAGATCAAAGGAAGTAAAATCGATTGTATGTATATTTACTTTTTACTAAAGGCAGATCCATAATCCCATATTAAATGCTTCTGAAAATGTTTTTCATAATTATGTTTTCATTTCACCCTTTTATCAGCAATCTAAACACCTGATTACATGTTCGTGTCCTCTCCTGTATGCAGTTATCTAAAGCGCGCATGAGCGTGTACTACATGTCAGTCAAATCTTGTCCAGCTAGTTTCTTGTCAAGACCCTCTATATATAACGAGGGATCAGAAGTGGATAATGCTACTCTTCTGGGTATACGTTTCCTTTTCTGCTCAAGTATTAAGTAGGCATTAGCAGAGAGGAGTATCATAGCAGAATAACGAGTCGGCACTTCTCTTGAAACGAACGTATTTAGTACAGTTACTGGGTCTCCTCACATAATTATTTGGCGCAATTCGATTTCTTAACATCATCACCAAAACAGAAATCCCGGGACTTACCTCCGTACGGAATGATATCGTGGAGACGCGGCAGATGTTACTCGTAACCCGACGGTCATCAGGTTTCACAAAGCAATCTTAATAATAATAATAAGAAGAAATAGTTCTTATATAGCGCAAATTTCCACAGTACAGACTCAGTGCACTAAGTCTTAGCGCTAAGTTAATCGTAAACACTTAACATCAACTTTTAAAACCGAATTTGTAAAATAAATTCAATTGACAAAGCAACTTCAAACTGTACTACATGTCTTGACATCACTCCCAGATTGTTTTGAGAAATATGGACAAATGTTGGACATGTTGATTTTACGGATGATCGCATGTTCGATCCCAGCCACTGTCGTGTTGTATTCTTGGACTAAGTACGCTACCTAACTTTTCCCAGTCGGCCCCGGGGGAATGGCTACTGGCGACAACCACCCCCAAGGACAACATTTTCATTATAATTTGAAAATAATAAAGTGTTATTATTGAATATGAATGGAGGTGCGTACATAAGTGCGTGTTCGTGTCTTTGAAGACAGGAGGAGCACGAAGTCCAGAAATGCAGACACATGTCGTTCCGTTCTTGTGACTCTGAATTGTTGTTTGCACCAATGTTCTGATTTACAACATCATTGTACAGTTCTGCCTGGATACATATGAGGTACCCCAGTGCTGAGATTAATTCACTTCCTGATTCACATGATTCATTCCTTCTCACGCACGGATCGACATATCCCCACATTTTCACTGTCCATATATAGGTATTAACACAAATACACTCAACACAACACCTTACCCAACCCCTCACACACAAACACAGAAAGATATACATATTACATGTCGCTACCTGCTCGAATATTTACAATTACACAACAGAACATTCTTAACTACGGAATAAACACACAGACAGACAGACATAATTCCTGACGTATAAACATGTTCACTTAGACTAAAATATAGTCTCTGAAGTAAGATCAAAATTTCTAAAATTAGATTTAAACGATATTCATTTGTAATAAAATAAATAAGATCCCAGGGAGACTGCTAACTTTAGAAGCTGCAGCTATCTAGACTGGGAAAAAATCTAGACTGTGTGCTTGTCTTTGTTAGAATAAAACTTCTAATATTCACTATCTACTGTCTGAATCATACATTGCATTCGCCCATATGCGCATTACATACAGATTAAGACTTTCTCACACAAAACACAATAAGACTTACTCTTACACATAAATGTACGCCCCTCTACAAACAAATAAGACACATCTCGCTCACACACATAGGTTTATTAAGTTATTAAGTCATGCTGTGGCAATTGCACGACAGTTGGAGATTATGTGAGGAGTGACAAATAAATAATATCAAACACTTTTCTTGTCTTCTTTTGGGAGTTTTATGGGTGTAGATCTTATGGATCTGTTGGGCAGATCCATTAACCAGATGCAGGTGACAGCATACAGTTAATCTGTGCATCAGACCATGACATATGTTGTTTTAAGCTGTAGTTATTATGGGAGGACACCCACACATATAGAGCATATTTTTACGCTTCTGCAGGTGTCAGTAGTCTGTCATCCAGACCCTGAAATTTTATAACAGAGACAAGCACACAGTCTAGATATGTTGCCATAGCAGTCTCTCTGGGATCTTATTTATTTTATTACAAATGTTTTAATTTAATTTTTAAATAAACGTTTTAATCTTTCTTCAGAGACTATATTTTAGTCTACAGGTGTCAGTAGAGGTATAGGCTGTCAAGAAAGGGAGTGGCCCACGCCTGGGAGAGGGCACGGCTGTGTCTCGCTGTGTCTGTCTACCTGTCCGTGACAATACATCATTGGGGTCGAGTAAGGAATGAAAAGGTAAGCATCCAGGAAGTTATATATCACAATCATGTGCCAGTCTTTGCTCGGTCGTGCAGAACACACGAACTTTGCCTATTTACATCACCAGCGTTTTCACAAGTGACACTTCTATAGGACTCGCCTTACTGCTTCATAATGTCTAAAAATAACACCAATTACATGTGACTTTTTGGAATATTACTACATCCGGAAACAGCATAGTTTCCTTGTTCTTCACTTCCTTATGTAATACCAAAACCAAAATCAAATAATAGGAGATGTCTCTCTAAGTATTCCTGTTTCGTACTGCTCCTAGGTAACCAACTCCAGCTGACTTTCGATAATATATACCACTAGGACCACTGATCGTAAAATTGCTTTGCTTGACAACTATTTCCTCCTTAACATTTTTTGCAAAATGAACCGAGGACTGGTATATTTCGTTCAAGACATTATATATTTAGGGAAATGTACTTCGCCTGACTTTTGAAATAAATGTTACAATATTTTCCTTGTTAGGAAAGGAGGTCATGACCTTGCGGAGTTAAGCAACGTCGAGTCCGGAGAGTGGTTGGATGGGTGATCGGCTGGCGTTGGAAAACTTCCAGGCGTTCAAGGGCTCGCCCCTGCCTGGCACTGTCACCTGGGGCAAGTGGCTCTGGTCATAAATTGCCTCATTTCACCCAGCTGAAATTGGGTACCTGCCTTACTGGCAGCGTGTGTTGTATACTCCCCGGGGAGTTGACGGACGTTGTGGATTGTACATTGTTCCAGTGACTGGGGTAATAATGTTGAGCGCTTTGAACATTCTGCCGCATGGATCGGGGGTAATATAAGTGTACACGTCATTACTTATTATGACAATTTATGAAATGCAAATATGCACTTATGATTATATCACATTCCTGCAGCTGCACCCCCCCCCCCCCCCCCATTGCCACCCCGCCCCACTCTGTCCCACTTCAGTCACTATAAATTACAGCGGTATGAAGTACATGTATCTCTGAAATGTCATTAATAGCTTCTTCTCGAGACTTTAAGTGGAGCAAGTATGTATGTATAGAAATCTTGTATAGCGCTAAATCCAGGCTTGTATAGCCTGCTCAAAGCGCTCGGAATTCCACTTGTACTGAATACTTATGTTATTCTGTCGATAAAATACAAGTTTTCAGAAAGACACCAAACTAATGGAGGTGATGCCCTGAAAACTGTCACCAGTCGACACTGTCATGAACCACTCTGTGTGTTATTGCAAGCCTTAGATGTAAGACCGTCTCAAAATATGTTCTAACTATATATGAGTGGTTAGGTCTACCACGGATGTATAGATAAGCAGTGGCGGATCCCGTATCATTAGAAAACAGGTGCTCTTCGGAGGGATCGCGAGAGCCTCTCCTAGGAATGTTTCAATAAAGAATATTAATTTTCCAAATACGCGTCTGTGATGAACTTGCTGTTTGGGCATTTTATACAAGCTCTTGGAGTCTTGAATACACTCCTGTCAATAACTTTTAGCTCCGAGTAATTTTCAAAAACTAAAAATTGTAAATTTAAAAGGAGTCTTAATTCGGATCAGGGCCATACAAACATCAATAAAAGCCGTGTTTAGAAACATATTCAGCTATATTATTCAATGCTTCGAGTATCGTATACTCGGTTCAGAACCACATGTATACATGTACTTGCTGTTGAAACTGGAGGATGGTCAAATAGAAATATAGCTATATCAGAATTTGTAAATTATGTATAATCAATCTATTGGAGATGCGCATCACTTCTTAGTAGTCGACTCTGTACTTGATGACATCAGATCACGTATCTCACATCTTTATGTAAACACCATACCATTGCACACTTCATTTACCTTAAATATGATTAGTAATTAAACAACCTCTCCTCAGAATTGTTAATTTCATCAACGATGGCCTTCGTCTTATTTAGATGTCTAGATGTAAACATAATAATAATGTATTAAAGACACACATGCATGTACCGCCGCTTTAATTGTATTGCATTCTTGCAATATCGTGTATCCCTGTGTCACACTGAACTATTTACCTGAATAAATTCTATGGCATGTATTTTTGCACTGCTGGCACATGACTATGTCGGTTTTCGATTAACTGCAGCGATCTGATTCATTCCCCTCCACTGTATACACATAATGACTTAACGTTCGTGTAAACCATACTCAACTTACGTAGCAGTCCCGATGACGTAGGTCGTACATGTATACATCTGTTACTCCGCATGCATCAGTCCTGACTTACTTCATTGCCTGGTCTTATTTCTAGCATGACCATCACGTGTTGCATGTCTGCCCTACATCGGCATCAAGATGTGTAGGTGCATCAGTCATTGTTCCAACGTTTGCTACCGGACATCTTCAATCCACTCACAGGTTTGGAGTACTGGTTCACGTCGTAGTACAATCCTACACTTGTATAGTCACAATGCAATGTTGTTTGCAAGATTTTCAAAACGAGATTGACAAAATCAAAGCAAAGATCAGAATTTTCGTCACAAACATAGTGACCCCATTGTTGGCGGCGAAAGTGGGGGTGGGGAGGCCTCTACTTTTGACAGCGCACATGATTTATTTTGAATTGACATTTAATGTGTTTTGAAGTACATCTGCATGTCTGCTTCAAATGTCATAGGACCCTTGGGCTACAGCCTCCCCCCTCCTACTTTGAATTTGTTTCCGCCGCCCCTGGTCATATAACTCCCAAAAGGTAATCCATGTAAGTTTTTACCAAAGGCTGAATCTAATATAAATACTATGCTGTCGAGTAGAACTATTATATCGGATTTAATATTGTCCTCAAGCAACTAGCCCATTGAATTGGGCTGAAATCAGAATGCTGCTAAAGCATGTGTTGGTGTAACGTTGCTCTTCTATGAATAAATGCTCTCTCCCAGCTGTATCTCGGGCCCTGCCGAGAGCAGTACCAAAGAATAGGCCTAGCTTCCCATGCCTTGATTCATAGTCTTGGCAAATCTCTGTCACAGTCAGCTACATTTGAGCATTATTGAAAAGTTTGGTTCATGAGTGTTAAACTAAGAGATCACTTAAAAATTGAACATAGAGGAATTTATTTTGGACTGCATAATGTGCTGCTATCTCGTCTAGGGTAGTTTACCCCTTAATAAGAAACACTGTCCTGCAGTTTCACAGCTAACCTTGTTAAACAAAGCCTTATGTTCACTGCTCTCGTGCAGAACGGTATGCAAACGCGAACGTAAACTTGGGAAAAGACTTAAGAGTATATCTATTTAAAATTCAAGTCAGTGCGTTTTGGTGTCTATTTTGAGACTTGGAATTTTAAAGTTAATTTTAAAGACGATCGTATATTTATATAAAGTTAGGAGTTTACATGTTGGTATCTGTAACCTTCATTACACACCGACTTGAACAGAAGAGTTCTTCGCTAAAAAATCTACTCTCGATGCCATTTGTTTCCAATAAACTCCTCCTATCAGTTTATTTCTACGAGAAATTGCCTCTTTGGCCATTCTCTGATTCCGCGTCTATATTTTTTGCCTCTCACGCACCTGCCTGTACCCCCAGTTTCTCTGCGACTCCGACAGCGCCAGATAACAAACTTCCCCATTTCAAAATACACCTTAGCATCCCTTGACGTCACACAGACGTACACGTAATTTTTTCCTCTCCGTTTCTTTCGCAGTGCAGCATCACATTTCTACAACCAGGTCCCCGAATTGGCGGCGTTCCCAAGCCCCGCACTCATCAAAAGTCAGAAACGGCGAGTATTTACGCTACCTGATGGAGGTATGCCAAACACGACGTTACCTGTGCGTTCAACGTCTACTCAGACAGTGTGCGTAAACAACGGCCAGACTTGGTACGAGATGGGCTTACTGTACGCTCTTGCCGTTTTGGCGGGAAGCCAGGTTCGCGATGAGAAGTGTCAGAGGGTAGCGTATACAACAGACTCTAGTCAGCATTGAACCGTTGGCAACTGAGCTAAATACGCTTCCGTAGGTCAGAGGTTGTTCTCATGACGTCATTCGACGTAAGAACGGAAACCAATACCTCTGCAAGCCGGTGCTAGCGTATGTTTCACCTTGAACCGCTTGTACCTGAGAGGAAATATGGGTGGGGGTTAAGAACGAAGATAGCAGAAGAGCAAAGATACAAACGGTTCCAGAAACTTGTGTAGCGATTCTGCTTCCATTCACAACAGGAAAGATAGCTGTGGAAACAGGCGTTCACCACCAGGACATGTTGTACGTTGTGCCAAGTTCGTTCCCCAGATCTACACTCCTTCCTCTCGTTGAAGTCACCACTAGGATTTGTGTGGGACTAGTTGCACTATTTGTAAATGAACTGTTCACTTTTTACAGGCTATAAACAGGGCCGTAGCAAGCTAATACATAGAGAGGAAGTTCCTCTCTTTTCAAGCAAAATAAATGTGTTGTAAGGTTCAAATCAAAGAGTTTAAAACCACAACTATCTAATAGTGTTATTAATCAGAAGGTAAAAATATAATCTACATAAACATGTCAGTTTTAGATAACACTAAAATGAAACTATAGTGGGCCTATGTTTTCGTATCTTATTACAGCAGTACTGTAGGCCTAGATTTTAATCTGAAAGATGTACATATATAGACCCTACCCATGCTTAAGCTGTAGCTTTTTATTTATCTTTTCTCTGCTTTAGTTTGGTGTTTTACGTTGTTTTGACTTTAGACTGAAAAAATATCAATTTTTATTTTTTTTTCATGTGAAAAATCGGGGGCGGGGGCACGACACTGAGGTTACATAGTTTAAGATGACCGTTTCATATGCAGTCCACATTTTTGTTTTGGTTGATAAGATCAGTGTCGTTTCTGTTCATTTGAAACAACTTCCTCTCTTTCCGTCTATTTCGCCTCTCTCCGTAATCTTCAAGAAGACTCGCGCCTCCTGTGTATCTCTGTGCCAAGGCAAATGTGTTTTTCAGGTTCCAGAGGATAAAAATGGATATAACAGATTTGAACACCAGGGTGTGTTTATGACATGGAAAACACGCAGACGAATGTGCGCATGTTGCAAATGACAGGCACAACGCTAAACTCAGGCGTTGGTAGCAAGGCATACATTTATCAATCAAACTTATATCTATGAGTCATCATACCAAACACGTATTTGATATTTGTAATGCGCAGAAACAGTTTCCTTGAATATATTGAGCGAGCTGAAAATTGTTTGAAGTAATAATTAAAGATTGTTGGAGATCTGGCGTAGAGAAATATTCTATTCAAAATGGCGGTTAATTTCGAAGTAAGGCGTATTTAGAGTTATCGTCTTGGAAATAGTCCGCTGCGAATGGCATCGATATAGGCACATGGCGTCCTCCACCATAGCGTAATAGTCGAATAGACACGAATGGTTTCTGTTCAATCTACAATTTGGTTATTACCAAGGTAAGAAAATTGTTATTGGGTCCTCCTCACAGTTGATTTACTAGTGTGGATCAAGGGGGATCAAATTAACAGATCTGGCAATGATTTCCTGTCGGGTCAACATCAGCGTTCTCCACCACCGAAACAGTACAACCTTCAATGTTATGGAATCATAACTGATACTAAAAGTGTGATATCCATCTGATCCTTTGCCAGCAATACAGACGGAGGTAAAAATGTTTTCGTATTCATATTTAGTCTGTTGCCAATAGTAACAAAGGTCGTACATGGGATTCTGATACATACATTATTTTTATGATGTACATTTCTTATGCGCATTTCCATACACTTAATGTATGCTCCTAGCGCTGTAGTATCTACAGATGTAAGTCACTGGTAAAACTGTCAAAATAATGTTCAAGATACAAGTTTTACTCAGAGGCGAACAGATCACCACCTTCTGTACCAACAGTGAATACTCCATGAAAACGACTTCAGAAATAGAAAGTTGAAGCATGCGCGCCATTGATTAGATCACGTTTCAGGAAGACAAATCATTAAATGTCATCGATCTTATCAACATTGAAATTTATCTTCGAATTGAAAAGAATCTTAACAAATTCATGGATACACATTTGTACTTGACAAAAGAAGTTGCAGATTCAAAAGACTTAAAAAAACCACCTACGACCTTAACCTTACGAAAAAGTAACTTTTTAAAAAGAAGGTTTTGATCTCGATTTTCAAGTTGAACTTACGACATCACGTTTTCTCTCTTTCCACATAAATTCACAGATCAAAGGCAGTAGTAGGACGGACCGCAAAGATAAAATGTAATCTTTGAATGACTGATGATACAGCGTTTACTTTAAAGGCTTCATTATACTCTTCAGTCTGCGGAGGAAGCTAAGTGATCGTTTAGTTACCTAACAATTACTGACTCTTCAAGAGATATCATCCTACACATGTTTATATCTCTGACGCTGACATCTGTTAAAGTCTTAAGTCTGCCGTTTTTTGACGCCAGTACCCATTATCTGGTCTCAACATTAGACCTGGAAATTTGAACTGAAATCAAGCAGGATTACGCATAAACCCCCTAACGATTTTCAATCAGTGGTCATATAAATGGCTTTTTCACAAACGGAATATGGTAAATACTCGTAAATCGAATTTTGCACTATGCTTTCCTGCCTAGATGGCGTGGTGTTTTTATAATTTACTTTTCTGTACGATATTTGAATAATGTAGGTCAATAAATCTAATAACATCTAATAATCTAAACCTAATGACATAATGTGCGCGCATGAATTCGCTGTCTTTGACAGGCATGTAAACAAACATGGCGTCATGTAAAATGTAAATGACACTATCTCCGGAAAAATAATACGGTTAACGAACATATGTCCGCGCTCTACTTACCTTTTTCAGCAACAGTACTTAAATTTATGAACCCTAATTAAACGCATTACAAAATAGTCATCGATGTTTAAGCTGAGGCGACCACTGCACACTGCACAACGCAGTCTTCAATGGCTTCATTCAACGAGAGGGAACACATTACTACTAGTAACTTGCAGTTAGAGAGGATAGATGCCCACCTTCTTCAGTCGCAATAACAAAATATTGAGCACTTTCATCATCCTTTGCACTGGACACATTAACTCATGCACAGCTCCTTCCAGTTGAGTATCGGCTCTGCAAATACTTTCCGAATTAACGCTACGTCAACGCGCTCTCCACTGCAAGTCCGCGTTCAAGCGGGACGCCAGACTAATTCATTTTTACGGGGCCTTCGTAGTTCGTTAAGTTTCCCGGAAAGGTAAAACAATACAATTGAAACCTTACGTAAGGAACAGTTTGTAAAGAAAAAGGTCAGTATATGAATTCCACTTATAGTCCACACATTTTCGCAATTGTTACATCATTTTCATATTTGTTTTTTCTTTTCACTTTCAGTGAGTATAGACAAAAAAATAAATATATGTGTAGAGTGTACAACATAGTAAACAGTATTGTGCATGTTGCTTACATTGAACCGTACATGTAGGAGGAGCTTATACAAAGCGACAACATCGTTTTCAAAACTTGTGTTTCTTTCGAAGTTCAGTGTAAATACTTATACATTGCACATTACACAGTATATACATTATTTACATCATTTTGGGAGGGGTATGTTTCTTTCTGTATTTCTTTCTGGTTTGTATTCGCATTTTTGTGTCACAGATGTTTCATGTAATTGGCATGTCTCACTCACTAATCAACAAAACGACTAAAACACTAATTGGAATATCCAACTCGCTAATACTCTAAATTACCAAATTGGCTCCATAAATGCTCTGTGTATTCAATGATTTTGTCCAGCCTGTTGTACCATTCTACATTACCTCCACCGTCATGTGTACATGCTATGAGCATTACGAACAAGAGCCGGAATTCAGCCTAGCTAGTCTATGTTTTCTCATTTCGAGGAACATTGATATACATGTATTCGTGCATTATGTCGGTATTGTATGCACTTTCAATTGTTTATAATTCCCATGGCCGGGGTTGGAGGAAGGTTGGGTATCTGCTCTATGGACGTGATTAATCAAAGTATTTATTTTGAAGTCAGTAAACTAGATAATTGCTGGTTCCTCCATTATTTACTCATCAATAATGCGAGCTCTAATAAGGTTGCAATATAAATACATAAAAAGGAAGAAACGACCCGCCATCGTGTTCCTACGTTTGACCTGTGTCAATAAAACAAACTTTTTCTCACAGATAAACACAATTAAAACAAATACACACATGTTTACTCAGTAGAAATGAATTTGTTGTAGGTTGCATTTGCGTCAGACACGCACGTCGGCCAATAATACGATACAACATATATGTCAGTAGATGTGCCACCCTTCAGTAGGGCTCCACAAAATGCGCTACATTTTGTTCACGTGCTACATTGTGATTATCGATGGAATTATAGGTGCCAGTTGTGGCACAACCAGAGGTGAGTAATGCATAACAGAATTAATGTCAGGTGTGGCACAACCAGGGGTGAGTAATGCATAACAGAAATAATGTCAGGTGTGGCACAACCAGAGGTGAGTAATGCATAACAGAATTTATGTCAGGTGTGGCACAACCAGAGGTGAGTAATGCATAACATAATTAATGTCAGGTGTGGCACAACCAGGGGTGAGTAATGCATAACAGAATTAATGTCAGGTGTGGCAAAACCAGGGGTGAGTAATGCATAACAGAATTAATGGCAGGTGTGGCACAACCAGGGGTGAGTAATGCATAACAGAATGAATGTCAGGTGTGGCACAACCAGTGGTCACTA
>JAUELE010240789.1:0-11401 GCA_031471655.1 Diodora aspera
CGTCGTGAATGGGAGTGGGTCCAGGGTATGTGACGGATGGAATCAGTAGTCTAATTATAGCCTGGATTTTGAGGATGCTAAATGACCTGGAATACTGATGTTACGCATATCACTTCTCTATTGCATTCTCTCCCTCATCAAAAAGGATTATTTCATGGTCTTGATGCAATAGTAAAGATAGCTGCTTTTAAAAATACAGTAAAATTTTTGACAAATCACGGTCACAAATCCATACTTACCTTTTCAAGGAACCAACCATTGTCAGGCGATGTTTCGTAAAGGCCGACTCTGATCTTGTACAACTGTCCAAGTTTGGAACCTCTCTGCAGCTGTAGGCATAAGTTTATTGGCAAGGGTTACTGCTAGTCTGTCAACCTCAAATGAACATACAGAAGTGGTAGGTGAACTAGAATAGCTGCAGTAGGAATTAATTTCAGTCAGAGTCTCATTCTCTCAGTTTATGGCAAGAGTTTGCAATAGCAAACAGTTCATGTTCTTATATTAATTGTAAGTATACAGTAATACCACAATTATCACAGGGTTGCCACTCAAACAAGATTTAGGAATTTCCTGATTTTCCCTGATTTACCCTCATGTTTCTCTGACCACAAAAAACATTTCTACTGCTATCTGCAAACCATGGCATGATGGCGGAAAACTCACTTGTACAATACTCAAAACATGAAAATAGGAATTTTTCCTGACTTTGAGAATATTATCCTGAATTTCCCTGATCTTTGCACAGAATTTCAAATTTCCCTAAGAAATTCCAAATTCCCTGGCTTTTCCCTGACTGAATTTCCCCAACTTTTCCTTGACTAATGCCAAACCAGATTTAAAAAATACTTCTTCATCCAAAGTGGTATGATTCTACAACATTGGTGGTGTTATACATCGATCATTAGATGCTTTGCACAAGTCTTTTGAAATTTGAAGAATGTGGATGCTATTGAAACCTAAATATATTCATGTACCTTAAACATTACCATCACAGCAATACGTTTAAATTGGTAAAAGATTTGTGCAAGCTATATAAAAATGATACCACATCCATTTTAACCAGCAATTTATATTTATGTTAACAAAAACATTATTCATGAAAGTATTGAATTTTCACACTCACATGAATGTCAAATTCATCAGTCTGTCCTCTTTTAAAACAGCCATTTACTCCTTTCCCTAAATTGATGGGACCCACGTGTCCTGAGGAACCATACACAAACAGCACAACCTCATCTTTGGTGTCAGCTCCGTCTCTGCTCCCAGTGGTTGTCCATACCTTCCAGTCACCAGCTGAAGCAAACACATGTACTAGTACATATATCTATACATCCTTAACTATTTTACAAAAACGTCCTCAATTCATACCATTTTTGGACTGAGCAGATAGACCACCGGCCAGGACCCATCCAAATTTACAATTATGGGCTAAGATTATCCCTAACAGATTTCGAGTTAATCAACCAGGGCACACTCAAGAATGAACCCTGGGTAGTTATAACTTGTAGTTATAACTTGTGCCATGATGACAATACTCACGTGTGTATTTCTGTTCTTTGGCGTCAGCAAAAACTAGGATGAAACAAAGCAAAAATAGTAACTTCCACCTCAAACAAAACACTCTGATACTTAGAAAAGTTGAACAGCAAAGAGCTATGCACACTGGAAAAGGATTTATTGGAAAGCAGAAAACTTAAGCAGTTAGTCAAACCCAAAGCACTTGAATATATTAAAAACAAAAGGAGAAAAATAGCTCTTCTATTTTCAGGTAAGAACAAAGTCATCATTTATTGAAAGGCATTCACTTGATCAAGCATGTTACTTATAGTGACCTAGCAAATGGTTATCCTTTCATCTTTTTCAAGGTACAGATGACTCCACTCATTGTCTTCACAAAGTATATAAGTTAACTTTCTTAAACTTTAATTCTGTATGTTATTGTCATTGTTAGCTTGTTTACTGTGCATTTGTTATGTGCAGACATTTAATATTTATATATAATGACTACATGCATACAATGCTGAAAACAAAAAGAAAATCTACATTCACGTCATGTTTTTTGTGTTAAATATTGTGCATATAATTTTGCAAGTGACTAAAAATTCAAGATTCGTTTTCAACTTTCAGGTGAATAAGTGCAACATACATTCACAAAAACACAGGTTTGTACACTTATTTGTTGGAATACTTATAAGCGGAATACTTTTACCAGAATGAGCATTTCAGTTGCACTGAGCCATCATTATATATTTATCTGTTTTGTCTTCACAGAGGACATTGTAAGAACTACATGTAGTATTTGTTCCATGTTAGTCATAAGTTAATATTTGGTTTAAGTCTAAAGTAACTCTTATCAGTATTTCAACAGAACCGTATGTACCCAAAAATGTATGAAACTCTCAAAACATTTAGTGTTTTCACACAATCAGCGAGTACAAGAACATGGACTGATATGGTATAAATATCAAGATGACGACACAGACATATGTTTTTACATAGAGAATAGATACATATAGATACATGGTCCCAATATCCGAAAGAAAAGGAATGGTAGTTTCAAAACAGGAGCCAGTACTTCTAAACATCCATGTGGTGCATTTTAGTGTTCTATTATTACAAAAGAAAAGTGATGAGAATTATTGATGACTTTGGTGATATCTGTTACATATATGTACATAATACTGAGCAAATGTTCTTCAAACATAATTATTTCATTTTCAAAGAAGGATGTCCATGAGTTTTAATTAAAACTTGATTAGTCAGCAAAATAGCTGAAATTATTTCAATTTTTTTTAAATTTTCTTTTCTGTCATAAAAAAAATAAAATTTGTATTACTGAAGCAATGTCACATACTGTGCAGTGTAACGAGACATTTACAATTATTCCCACACGCCAATACACTAGAGAGGCATAACCACAAAAACATGCACATTGTTGCCACAGCAACCTCAAGTCGTCTTACCATCCGTGTCAGCATCGTTGGAGCAAGAATCATTCTGAGCATGCTCCACGGGTATGCCGTCATTTTCCTCTCCCTCAAAAATACTACTATGATCAGTATCATTATCTATTTCAGGAACATTTGACTCCAATTCCACAACCACCTGATCAGATGCTTCACTGATAACCGTTTCATTATCAGGAATGTCATTATCTATGTATTCTAACTGCACGACTTCGTTATCGTCAAGTTCAGAAACATCAGTGTCATTACCATCTAAATCTCGACTTTCAAGCAGATTTCTACTTGCAGCTTCTAATGCTGCGGCAACTACCATCGACACATACTCAGATGATTCTCGTCTCATTGCTACAAAACAAAATGATCACACTGAAAACACTTTCAGCAAGAAACGTATTGCATCTACACCATAAGGAATCAATTATGAGAAGTTTAGATCTTTTTGTTCTTGGAGTGTGGGTCACTGTATTATCTGTTTATGAATCACTTTTGTATGCATCTAGAATACAAATAAAGTACAATACAAAAAAATACCTGTAACTAGATATATAAATTAATTTTTTTTTCGAATAACAATTGACGAAACAGCAATTCTAGTACCGGTAACTGATTTCCTTTTTAAAATTCTCTAATTATTGCTTATCCAATTGAAGTAAAAGATTCATAATTTTCCTTAAAAATACACTGAAAATCTAGTAGAAACCATAAAGTCCACAAGACCCTGATTCACCTCTGATTACCATTGCTATTAGTTAATACTGATTGCTGTTTTCCCTGAAACCAAAATGCCCCACTGAAAAAAAAAACACTGAACAACATGAGGTTTCTGAGTGGTTAATAAATGGATACTATTAGAGTTGCCAAAGCATAAGCTAAATGTAGCAGCACAAGGTTTAAATAAGTACCATTGAGAAAACTAACTAATAAGACAACATAAACACCAGATTTCCTCTAGTGTTGGACAGACTGAGAATCAGCACTGAAGTCGGACACACAGTGTGGTCTCATCATCATCTTTGATTGTATTACATTTTTAGCTTCACATATAGTTTGCAGGGGTCTAATATACTAAATGTGTTAACAAGATTTGAGGCATAATATTTGGAGTGTCAGCAATGAGTGAGTGAGTGAGTGAAATGGAATTGTACATTGCAGGGGGCAATATTTCAGTCATAGTGCAATGTGATTTGCAACAGGCACATCAGGAAAAGGGACAACACAGGATCGATAGTAAGAAATAGAAAGCAAAAGATCCCATTTTAGTCGCCTTGAACGAGAAGCATTGGGTTAGTGAGGCCCTATTCTATCTATGTGACACCACAGGGTGAAAATGCTTGAGAATTCATGTACTCTGCGTGAGAGCATGATTTTAGTTGCTGAGGTGTGAGTCTCACGCCAAATGCAGGCGAGTTGACAGGTATTGGGGAAGTGCAGTGGCAGATCATTAGTGACGCAATCTGTTGGGATTGAAGATTGGGGGTATGAATCCTCCAAGGGATTAGCTGTTTTAAATAACAAGTTTGTGGACAACATTTTAGTTTGGTTATGAATAACACAGCTGAACTTGTTTGTTTAACAGAAATATCAAGAGCAGATAACCCAAGCCCAACAAGTAGCTCTATGTTTGGACGATCAGCTCGTGGATAACAGAGCCAGTGCAGAGAATTTACAGCAGTTTGCAGACTGGTAAGCATTCCAGGAAATCAGATTGTTTTAGAGTAGATCTTCTCATGTGATGAAATATTCAGATATAGTGTAGTTTTTTAGAAAATGATAAGTACTTTCATTCTATGAAACATGCAAGATTTTTGGTTTTGGTTTAAAAGAGATGTGTGTCTAATGTTGACAATATCGAATACACAGTACTTACCGGTAAACATAATTCTTAAAAGTGATTGAGTGGGTCTCGTTACCAGTATTTAGTACATGTATTGTCCTGATTCTCTTGCTGGCAAGGGTGGCACTGATTTGGGGGGAGAGGGGGGGATACACAAATTCAAGGCAATTGTGGTTTTGAATCCTGCAGAAGGTCCCTCTCTTTCAGATCAGTCCTCACTCAAACTTGCATCCATGTACTATCAGTATAAGGTTGTGACTTTATCTGTATCTGTTCATCTGTTGGATTCCAAACTGACCAGTAGGTTATATTTCAGTATTACTGGTCAGTTCAGTGAGAACATGAAGAATGTCCAGCAAGCCTTGACCACCCTCAAGACATATGGCCAGAGAATCAGCTTTGCAAGTGGACGAGTGGATATGCTCAGAGGTAAATACTGTTTGTATCATATTTAGAAGTACAACATTGTGATTCTTTGATACAGTTTTCATGCCCTTAAAGTGTTCCAATGATCTTGGGGGGAAAGCATTCAAAAACACTGGAAACGATTTTTAAAATGGCACCACACCAAGAAAAGCGAAACAATTTACATTCACATAAATAAATCGAGTTTAAGATTACACTTGTGAACTGTGTATTCTTTAGGGTTAGTTTTGGGTTTTGGTAAGTTTTGCGTATTTCCCTCACAAATAAATACAAAAGAAAACACCAAACACAACGTGTAAACGGTGATCTAATTTGTGGTGCTGTTTCAGTGTGGCGCCATGCTCTGCAATGCTAGTGAGAAAACGATTAAATTTCAGATGAACACCTGTGCAAATCTGAATTACTACAATGCCTCAACTATATGTATCAGACAGTGATAGGGAATGTCAATCACTGTGTGCTGTTTACAACTTCGGATAATATACAAAAATAGTCAAAAATGTGTCGTAGTATGGCAAAGTGAGGTGACCAGATTACTCAAACGTAGAAAGTAAATCCGTCTCCATCAGTTGGAACAAGGGAATACAGCATTATTCAATTAGGCAAATATTTATCCAACCTTTATAAGAATAATTATGTGTTTCTTGTACATTGGCCATGGTGCTATGACTGAAATACTGCCCACATTGTTTCACTCACTCACTTTCAAAGTTTGGGAATCATTTTAACGCATCTGATAATGCTGTGGTTTGTGCAACGAGTTTGAATGCTTCTCAGGTCGCCTCTATCAGGTAGGTGATACGTTTTCACATCGGCAGAATAGATGAACTGTGATAAATATGGCTCAAGGTCACATTAAATTCCAAACGCTTTGCAGACTAAATCATGGTTCTTGAGGTGCAGTGAATGATGACATGACTTGAACTTTGACATTTCAGGTCAGTTTGCCCGGAAAGAAGCATTGCTTCGTTTACAAGCCAGGGACCAGGACCGAACCACACTAGAGGTGGAACAGGATATGCCCAGGTGAGTTACACTGCTTCGTCTTGTAAGACGGGCATTCAAAAAGTTCTAAGCCTCGCCCAGAAATTTAAGTAGTAACTAGAATTTTTTGATGTGACTGCATACTACCACCACTTGTACGACTATATTTAAGAATTCAATTGTTTGTCTTTAGTTAATTGCAATTGAAACCTTATGAAAGTCAACTTGTGCAAGCTACTTCTAAAAATGGGGAAAAAATGATATTCACACAGTGATTAAATATTGGCAAAAGAAAAGTCTCAAATCTCAAGGAAATCCATGAAGACATGGTCAAGACACTTCATGAGGATTCCCCTTCCTTTTCCACCATTAAGAAGTGGGCGAAATTAATTTTTCTCACTTATCCTTCTCTATCCAGAGTTGTTGTTCTTGCTTGCTACGCCATCTCTGTCAATGACCATTTTACAAGATTCTTGTCAACAATGAGAAATGAGAGTACCAAATTTTTACCGATTTTGTCATAAGAGAACAAACGAAATTATGATAAAAAGTGATGTTTTTGGCATGTCGCAACTTTAAAGGATCTGCTTTGTTTCACTATGTTTTGGACTATTTTGCAGATGGATAAATGCAGCATATCACAATGCATGATTCAGATAAAATGGAGTGAAAAGTTATGTGTTTAAATATGATAAATCATTGATTATAACAAAGAAACAGTTGAACTCTGTTCCAATGAGCTTGTAAAAGTTGGTATGAACTTTCTGATTGAAGGGAGAGCACAGAGCACCTGAGCCAGGAGCTGGAGAGAGTGATCTCGGAGAGAGACCTTCTGGCAAACCAGCTGCAGCAGGATGCACATTTGATGAGTGACAGACTTGACGGTGCCAGGGCCGAGTGTAAGTGTTGGAGAAAATCTCATTGTTATTTCTGACAGTACACTTCAACAACTCTGTGTTAGGTTCAGGACGTTCTGTGCAGGAAACAAATTGCTGTTACTGTTTTAGATTTTGCTCATCAATCACTGAAAATGTAGAGGGTGCACTTGATAATTCTAGTCAGTGTAAGCTGGATTCCGTGACCAGAGGTCGCACCCAAAAACTTACATGCGCCAGGTCATGTTATGGTCACGTGTGTCCAGGAGACCTGGATATAAACTCTGGGCCGGTCAATTCAACCCAGCATAATGGGGGTACACTTGTTCCAATAAAGTGAAACACTGTTGCGGTGCTGGCATAGACTGACTTTCTGTTAGCTTAGTTGTATCCACCGGTTTCTATTGAATGAAATGGTGGAATAATACAATCCTGAGTTTATGCCTAGCTTCTTGAGCTGAAAATATTTTGAAATTATTAGTTGAATTAGAAATTGTTCCATATGATTGGTGTTGTTGGTTTTTGGTTTTAGGATATTTGCTTATGTGTAGCAAGGATTAACTCATTTTAGACCGGATTCTCAGTTTATGTTAAACTTTATGAATTTTTCGTAGATATTCAGTTGAACTTACGCTGTATTGCTTTCTGATTTTGAAATATTATTAAGAACATTGTACAGTTGTGCCCCGCTTATACGGACGCTTGCGTGTTTTCACAATATGTCCGGATAAACAAATTTCCGTATCTGAAACAAGATACCCACATGACAAACCAAAAACATACATAGACTCGATCTTTAATAACAAATATATGCGCTAATAACAAGTGTAATTGACACTAACAAGGTAATCTAATTAAGCTGCAATCCGCGATCATCTTCAGCAGATTAGTGTGCTGTTGTCCGTGATTAGTGTCACAGTGCGTGAACTCTGAGATGCGTGTGTAAACATCATCCGGATAGGTGAGTCAACTTTGTGTGTATTTCTGTGTTTGGTGTGTGTGAAAATGACTGTCCAGATCCGAAAACTGGAATTACGGATAAACGAGTAAATTTATGTAGTAATTATTTCGTTTTCACTTAATTTCGTCCGGTAGCCGGGGTTTCCGGATATCTGGAGTCAGAACAAACGGGGCACGACTGTATTTGTTTCATTTGGGATTACATTTTCTTGAAAAGTAACTCTTCTACTGTTTAGGCGTGGCTCAGGAACTTTTATTTTTAACACAAAATTCTTTCCAAGTTTAATTCGGAATGAAAATATTAACATATACAAATAGATTATATAGCTCTGATGGGGCATTATTTTCAACACCACCCCACCCCCCCCTTTCCAACTTTTCTTTGACTTACAAGATAATGTTTTTCTGAAATTGGAAATAATATTTTAATTTAAGTTCCTTTACTCGTCTATAGCTTGTTATTACAAACAGCCACATTGAAATGCTTTGAAAGTAGTACTATTTACTATAAAACTAACCATTTTGAATTCCAAAATCTTTGTATCAGATTAATACATCTGATTCAATAAAAATAATAATAAAAGTTTTGAATTGATATCCATTACTTCATTTTTTAATGGCTCAAAGACATCCTCTTCAACTTTTAAATTATGCACTCTCATAAATGCGGCAATATGGAAATGTTATGAGTTGCCATATAACCTTTTGTCAGTCATTAAGAGCAAGCCATTTATACAAAATAACAATAAAATAACATTTCAAATATTTACTGAAAAAACACAACGAGGCTGTGAGTACAATAGAGGAATAGTTAATAGTCAATGTAAAGAACAATGCGAGACAATAGGAGAAATATAGAACACCAGCATAAATACAGAATTGAAATTTGAGCAGTAACAAGTCATAGACTGAAACATTGGGACATTATCTTCAACAATTATCAGTTGGAATTGACTCCAAGAATGCAAGCCAGAAAAACAGCATACTTAATTAATATTTCAAAAACAAATACTTCTTTAGAAATATTCCTATAAATAAGTTAGGAAAAAGGTAGTTCCATAGTCATGAGAAAAAAACTTTAACAAATTTGTATCTTATTCCCACATTTCTCAAAATTTAAGTTGAGTTGAAATGATGGTTTACATTGCAAGGGCAATACTTCAGCCATAATGCAATGTGATGTGCAAGGTACACATTGAGGAAAAAGACATAAAAGGAATCGATTAAAGCAAAGTGGAAGCAAAAGATCCCCATTTTAGTCACCTTATATGACAAGCATTGAGTTACTGAAGCCCTATTCTATCTCAGTGACACCATGTCACTCCCCGTAAGTCTAAACTTAAGTTAAGTTTATGATCTTACTCTCAAGAATACAAGAACCATTGGTACAAATCATTAAAAGGTTGCCTCCACTTTAAAATTTTTTTTAAAAATTGGAAACTGCTAACATTTAACATTTTTTAATTTTTAGAAGTTCGAAATTGTGGAAGTTTTACCACAATTTATTATGTTTCCCAATGGTTCAGATCACGCCAACAATTTTGCAAGACATTCCACAACATAGAAAATTCAAGTTATGTCATCTTCAGGTAGAGATGTAATGATCTGACATAAGAGAGTAATCCATTGTACAAAGTACGCCCTAAACCTGAGTCGGTTGACCTTGTCCAGTATGTCAGAAACTGCTGTAGGCACATGTAAGGTCCTTGTCATTAACTCAGATCATGTTTATAGCTTATAGCCTAGGGATTGCATTGCACTGGTCTCCTCCATGGCTTTATCAGAATGAGGTCAAGCTGTGACCTTGTTAGGTCATGTGTAACCTCACTACTGACCCAGTAGCTCCATTTACAGGTAAATACGGCAGGTAAGGAGTGACACAGCTGAGTCTCCAGCTGTCATCTGAGCTCTCATTTCAATTGTCTAACTTCATTTTCAGTGTTTAAAAACACTGTTATAAAGTTAAAAGATTGCAAAAACATCAGCACGCCGACAATTATTTCTGCTGGGTTTAAAAATTACCTGTCTCTTGGTATAATTTTAGCAGTCCCAGATAATAAATAAAACGTAAAAGAATAAAAATCCAGAAAATACCTTATATAGAATGTGTAACTCCATCAAAATCCTAGTTTAATCTTTCCAAATACATTGTATATCTATTTTGCTTTGTCACTGTCACAGCCAAAAAATCTGAATTCATCTTGAACCAAACACTTTTTTCGTTTTGTACCTTTGTCAGTACCGATTCATCTGTTCGCTGGGACTGACCAGCTTCAATGATACTGAAATGAGAAAATTAAAGTTGGACCACCGTTGCATCGAGTGTCTCATATTTTCCCAACAACTGATCAGAAATTATGAATTAGAACCTTCTCAAAATTAAAATTCTTCATTCAGGCATTTAAACGATTCAGTGGAGTTTTGTGCCAGAGAATGAAGAAGTGCCCTCAAGAACCCTTTATTATAAATTAATTCGTTTGTAAACATCATTTAGTTGAGGTCGGTAATACCAAGGGACACTGCATTTTAATAAATTAAAGGAACTCAGTGACTGGAACACAGATGCAATTGTTTATTTATGGTTCAATAAAATAATAAATATTGTACTGGTGTTCCGAATCTCTTTCCACAAAAGAAACAAGGTTGATTTTAGTAATTCTGCAGGTTTATCTATCAGTTCTGATAAGAGTGAGCGAGTGAAATAGATTTTTACATTGTAGGGGACAATATTTCAGCCATAGTGCAATGCGATGTGCAAGAGGCACATCAGGAAAACGGACAACACAGGATCGATAGTAAGAAAAGTGAAGCACTAGACTGTGACCGGTCTTATCAAAAAGGCGACGAGATGCATACGAGTCCTCTGAACGGTTAGGGAAAGATACGAGTAGCTACGAATGCGGTTACGGCAAGAGACGAGTAGTTACGAATGCTCTGATAGGTCACGGAAAGACACGGAAAGAGACGAGTAGCTACGATTGACAACTCACAGTACTCACTCTGCGCTGCGCTCAGGTAAGTTTACACGTAGTAGACTGTAGATATAGGCCTAAACGATTAGGTTGATTATGACATTCCCCCGAAAGTGTCATATAACTGTACATAGCGTATATAACCTGCTGGTCATGAGTGACTTCTATATGTATAATTTATATTTAAATATTTATATAAAGGTTGCGTTAAACTAGCTACAAGTTTGGGGTCCGACCACTCGGGAACTGGCTAAAACGGGACACCTCAAAACGGGGACAAGTAATTGGACGAAACGGGGACAAATGGACGAAACGGGGACACATTTTGGACAAAACGGTGACAACAAATATATTGATTGTAGAGATCATTCTTTGTTTCAGTAC
>JAUELE010240800.1:0-11400 GCA_031471655.1 Diodora aspera
AGTGAAATGAGTTTTTACATTGCAGGGGGCAAAATTTCAGCCATAGTGCAATGCGATGTGCAAGAGACACATCAGGAAAAGGGACAACATAGGATCGATGTGAAAGTGAAAGCAAAAGATTCTCATTTTAGGGCAGCGTTTACGTCAAGCATGAGGATACTGGAGTCCTATTCTTTCCAGTGTTTGGTGGTTTGTGGTTTGTGGTTGGTGCATTTAAAAACAATAAAAAAAATTGTTTTGTTCTTCCATATCTTAATTTGGTTCTGCAGTGGTATCCAGGAAGCAGGTTGGGGCGACACTAAACCTGGCTACTTTACTGGGTGTTAAGGCTCCATCTCTTAGAGAGAACTACAATAGCCAAGCCCGGCAGATTACTGGGTCAATGTGCTAACAAACATGCTATTCTCATTGTAGAGGGAAGCCTGCATCACCAAACCCATAGCTAATGATTTGACGCGGTGAAATCTGCAAGGTGTTTGTCTTTCCAAAAAGACTTTTGGCAATATTGCAGCTAGATCCCATGATGAACATTACCTGAGCATGGCAAGATTGGGATAGCACTCTGTCAGAGAGATATTCTTCTCCCTCATGAGCTACAGTTGATACAAAAGAATCGAGGATTATGTCCTGACCAGTGGGTGATGTTGGATTTTGTACTTTTCAGCAATCTTTCAGCCACATCACAACAGTGTCACCAACATCACATCAGTGAGAGGCTCCAATCTCTGGGTGGTAAGAGAGCCCCGATTGCCAAGGCTGGCAGATCTGGGGGCCGACACGCTGACCACTGAGCCATCCCATGCCCTGACAGACAATGCAGAGATGCTAAGATCACCTTTGTAAAAATGTGAACTTTTGGTTCATGGGGAGAAAAACCGCCATTAAACAATCTCATCACAATCATCGACACTAATTTCATTTGGCTTTCAGTCCTATCGTAAAAGAATGACCAGCAAGTTGAACACCAGCAGACTGGATAAAAATAGGAATACATGATTGTCAAAGACAGACACAGTACTGGCATGGTACCCAATGATGACACTCTCTACCAAATTGGGGGAAAATACAGAGCAATTTACTCTTTTCTGTCCGCTGAATCAATTTCTGAAATACAAGAATTTAAACAATTTCCTGTGAGCTTAATTAATTAAAAAAATATAGCACATTCCTAAAATTACATCCTTCCAAAATGCTTTTCAGAGTCTTTAAAAAATAGATTTAAAATTTAACACTGCTTACAGCAACTTTTCATCCATATCGGTCAATGTCGAGACTATCACCTGGGTGAGCTATTGGGTTTTGAACCTACAACTGCCAACCCGATGAGATTACTGGGCCTAGCTGCTCATAACTGCGTCCTTCAGTGCCAAGTCTAATGACCAGAAGTATTTAAAACAACATACTTTTCTTTGTTGTGCAAGAATAAACTGTATGGTCTACAGACCCACATTTGGTGCATTTCCGTTTGCCAGGCACCCAATTGTATCCCTGTTTCTGGGTCTGGACACCAGGCAAGGGCTTCATGAAGTCCATGTCATTCTGGGTTAATTTGGGACATGTCTTACCTCTTTCTACAAACCCGGTATCAACACAAGAGGATCGACTAGTTTCATTAGAATAATCCTTGAAAGGTTCATCACATCCCGACACAATGAATCCTCCAAACTCATCATCAGAGATGTCGCTGTCATCAAACCCATACTGACTCGCACCTGCTGGCATGAAGCGATTTGTAAGTTTGCTGCTCAAGTCCTCTACACCAGGGTCTGCAGCTGATGGGTCGTCCTCAACTTCACTGGTGATCTCAGAAATACTGAAACTTGTGTTGGCACCGTCGGTTTCTGGTTCTGTCTCTCCAGCAACAAACTTCTCTACTTTCGATTCCTCGGTTTTCTGCTTTTCGGTCTTGCTTTTGTCTTCACTCTTGTTGCCGTCTCCTGCTCCACCGAAAATGTCCATAACGATTGACTGGATTGAAGTCGTGGATTGACTCGAGTGAGAGTTGGAAGCTCTTGAAGACAGTGACTCTTTTGAGCTTGAAAAAGAATCGTTCATCTTTGATGAAAAGGATTCTGGGCTTGTTTTATAAAGAGTGCTGCCAGCTTTTGAAGGAACCCATGCAGAAGCTTTGGGATTCAAAATTGACTTAGGATTTGGGGATGGAGTCCTTGACTTGTTTTCATGATACAGATTCAATGTTGATTGAACAGGTTTAGGAGAGGGAGAATAAGAATTTTTCTCACGTTTTTCAGCAAATGGTTTTGGGGAAGGTGTACGAGACATTTTATCTCGGTTTCTATTGAGGGGCATTTTCACCACTGTCTTGGACTCCCCGACATTCCACCAGTCTACAGGGGAACTTTCTAAAGAGCCTTTCGTTTGATATCCTTTACTCTCAGTGGATTCACTGACTTGGTTAGATTTGACCACTGAGTCATGTTGCCTCTTGGATGCTTCAGTCCTAACTGAAGAAGCTCTCACTGGCGATCTTGGTGGGGTTCCACATTGTCTACCAGACGTAGATCCAGCAGACCTTACTTCGGACCAATCAACAGCTGATGGCAATCTATCTTGCCCCAACTTACTGACATCATCACGGCTAGTTTCTGCTCTCATATTTTGGGGGGAATCTATATAATATCCACTTGTTTTTGAACTGGAAACTGAATTAAGATTTTGAAAAGTATTTGTCGTTCTTTCATCGCTTTCTGCTGCTATTATTCCCTCCTCTCTCTTTGGTGTCTGATAATCTAAACCTGATGAAAGTTCCTTCTTATTCTTTTTTCGCCAAACTCGATTTTCTTGCTCGTGTTCTTTATTAGTTTGATGCGTTTCCAAGTGTTTTTTGAACCTTGGCGGCAAATCCTGCGCAAATCTGCCAGAGAAAACATATTTTTCTCCAGTTGAAGTCTGAAGAGCCAAGGCCTTAAGCCCACCTTCCATTGTATCCTGGGATTGCTCGGAAGATTTTCTTGACCTACTTGAGCCTCTAGACACACAGTCTGCCCAGGAACCATACTGAGGATGTCCTTCTGATGCCTGTGTTAAGATGGCAGCAGTAGGTGGGCGAGATGTGTCAGTGATCCGCTCCAGTGGCCCCCTGGGTTCCGGGTGTTGAACTGGACTAGACTCGGCTCGATGTGGGGCATTTTGAACCACTGGAGACGTGTCTTCAATCTCGGATGTGAAATGGCTGAAGATTGTGTTGTCTGGAGAAAAAAAAAGAAGAGTTATACAAATATTGGATTAAATTTATTATTATACTTCGTCTGAATTACAACACTGTCTATCTCAATCTTGCCTATCTCAATCCTTAAGCGGAAGAATGCATCTCAAACAGTGAGTTGTTTTACGTTGTGAGGGCAGTATTTCAGCCATAACTCAACGTGATGTGCAAGGTGAACATTGAGCGAAAAGACAGTTCATAAAAGGGGTTAAAAGAAAGGAAAGTGAAAGCAAAAGATCCCCATTTCAGTCACCTTTACAAGCAGTGGGTTACTGAGGCCCCATTGTATCTAAGTGACACCACGTCACTCCCGAAAGCCCCAACAGCCGGTATCTTGAACAGTGAAAACTTGTTTTTGGAAGTAGAAAAAATACAAATATTGGAGTATATTTCATATTCATACTTTATTATGCATAATGTATTAGCTTTGAGTGTGCCTATTCATGAAAACATTGCCATGAAAATTTGGTGATTATGTTTTGAACGAAGGTGGTGCCATTATCTCGTTATATTCCTTTCCTTATATATTTGGATGCATGCATATTTAGAACTAGGATTTATCATTTACGATACAAGCCCCTGTTTGAAAATAACTTAAAATAAGGCAATAAATGTGGAAAGTAAAAGAATCTAAATACAAAGGCTTACCTTCAATGTGCGACTCTGCAAGCAAGTCTTCCTCATGCGATTCGGTTTGGGTTTCCACACACGATGTCGGAGGTTTAACTTGATCTGCTCGCAGCACAGTGACCTTGCCTATACATAACAGCAGATCCAGGACTTGCTCTCTTACATTACTAGAGAAAATAAATAGTGTGAGTCAGTGATTTGGAGTTTTACATGGTGTTTGGCAATCTTTCAGCCACATCACAACGGTCTCACCAACATCACGTCGGTGTCGGGCTCCTGTCTCTCTCGACTGAATGAGTGGTGCCCATGTGGGTCTCGAACCACAACCACCAAGGCTGTCAGATTGCTGTGTCGCCATGCTAACCACTTCGCCATCCTGCATCCCCGAAAATAAATAGAACATTGTTTGTAATTTTGCTTTCATCGAGTTTCAATGTGATCTCTCAGCCAGGTCGTTTGGGTTGAGCTGAAGTTTCACCTTGCATCATCAATCTTTGCCATAACGCAATTTGATGGAGGGAATAATTACGGCAAAAATTGCTAAAATTTAAAACCGAAAAAAATAAATACTTTCTGATGCGTTCGATTTGAGGGAAATTTGTGAAGTTTTACCGTATTAGTTAAAGCAACCCTCATTTTATCTGCTTTGTACAAGATTGGGTTACCGGGGTCATACTTCTTCCCGAATGACACCATGCCGCTACCTGAAAACCCTACAGGGTTGTCATCTCAGGTCACAGCTGTATACAGTCGACTATCTCGGGCTCCTGAATCTTGAATATCATCCATATCTCGAACCATACTGTCGGTCTCTATACTATATTTTTCATTAAGTTTGTATATGCATTCCGAACTTCGAGATTCACGATATATTGATCTCAAATCTGATGAATGGATAAAATAACTGACAGACAGTTGCAACAAAATATCCTTACATTAGCCATCTATGCCATGTTTAAACTACTTGGATTCTAATTTGGGTAACAGTCCCTAACCAACTCTCTAAGTTCAACTAGTAGAAGGAAGGCATCTGCAACAAACTCACAGCGAATGGGTGGTTCCAAGCACTTTGGTCTTCAGCCACTCCTGGACACGGGCAAACACGGACGGATCAATCTCTCGCACGGTTTCTCCACCTGAGCTCCACAGTCCTTCCAGACAGTCGGTGAACATCTGCTGTGTTTTCTCGCTCTGCACGCCCACTTGGTATCCCTGAACACACAAATGATTGAACTGAACACATGACTCTGCACGCCCACTTGGTATCCCTGAACACACAAATGATTGAACTGAACACATGACTCTGAGCAATCTTTCAGTCATCTTTCAGCTGTATCACAACATTCAGTTCACCCTGGCATCTTTAGGCTGTACATAAACTAAGTGGCCAAGCCTAGAAGATTAACCAATGCGCACTACAGAGCATCCTCAAAATCCAGGGCATATGACCCTGCCAACAGCTTCCTAAGATGCCCTGGATTCACTCCTATTTTGAACAATATCCAGGTCTGTGTTTTGACCAATCCGTGAGGCTTCCACAGCAAAAACCTGATTCCAACCTTTGTGGCATGTCTCTCCTAACACTCGGTGAAATAAAGATGTTGTGTTTAAATGTAACAAAAGTTATTTCTCGTGCTAATTCCTCTTGTGCAACCTTTCACTGGTTGTCTATATTTAGCAGATTTGGACTTTCCCTACACATAAAATTACTTTTGTGAATAGGAGTAAATCCAGGGCATCTGAGGGAGCCTTTGGTACAGTCATATATGTCCTGGATTTCGAGGATAAGTTGTGAATCGAGCTGACATTTCATGTTGCAATGGCAATAATTCAGCCATAACGCAATGCAATGTGAGCTGAAAGAGATGTACCCAGGTGAGATTAGAACTTGCAACTGACAAGTTTGGCAGACATAAACTATCAATCTCACCTCTGGCTAAAATCCGAGACCAATGTTTAGGCCTCTAAAGCAGAGCTGCCAACCCCAAAATGGTGCAATTAGAAATGTTGCTCCAAAAATGCCCCCCAAAATTAGGAATTTTCAATAAAAATAGGAATCTAAATTTTAGATCTCAAAATACCCAGAAACTGTTCATATTCACTTTGATATTTCTGTGCAATGCGTTGTTTTTTGGGCTTCGAAGGATCCGTTTCCATGATGCTTTGGAAATTTAATCTCCAGCAGACGAAGCTTGATCAACGACGGCCGACTTGTCACATCGAGCGCCATTTTAATTTCCAACTGAAACTGGGTTGTCCAAGGGGTGTAACTCTTGCAACGCCACGTCATAAAGAAATTCAAGTGCACTGGCACCGAAACCGGTTTGAATAAACAATGTATGTTCACAGCATCACTGATCGCGATATTATAACTGATTTAGGATTCGGTTTTCACAAAAACAACAAGTTTGCAAGTTGGCGAAGCTATCGGTAAATTTTTTTGGAAAATGTATTTAAAAGTCAGAATCAATTTGACTTCGATCGTAATGGTGGAATTTATTGCTTATTTTCGGAATGATTCCGCCAAAATCGGGAGGGTTGGCATCTCTGCTAATGTCGAATGCATCACTAGCCGCTAGAGGACATAAATTCATATGCACATATAACAACAATAATGTTGAGTCTTATATAGCGCTAAATCCAGCACTGCGTGCTAATACGGCACTACACGCTGCTCAAAGCGCTTCAAGCATTATTACCCCGGTCCAACCTCGGCAACCCACTTAGGTGCAAAGAAGGTTATCCACACTCCACATAGAGGAGTATCATAGAGTAAGATGAGGTTGATTTGTTTATGCCTTTACTTGGGGTCTTGTTTAGTCTACAAGAATCAAAATGTTTTTCAACACAAATTTAATTTGCAGCACAGGTGCACGAGAGGTTAGGTATGTAACACAGTTTTGAGCAATAATTTAGCCTGATCACCACCAGATAATGCCATCAAATCAGGTATGAACAAAATTAACCCATCCACCAGCTGAGATTTGATCCTGGCTCTCAAGACTGTTGGATTTCCTGGCTACATCTTGCGCCCTTAGCGAGTGATTTTGTATTTCACTGATCTTTCAGCCTTCCCACTACAAGCATTACTTTAGTGTCTAGTTTGAGCTGAGTTGAAATGATGTTGCATGCTGAAAGATCAATATTTCAGCTATAACTCAATGTGATGTGCAAGGTCCATACCAACGACTGTTCACAAAAAGATTTATAGAAAAGTGACAGCAAAAGATCCCATTTTAGTAGCACTGGGTTACTGGGACCCTATTTCTTCCAAGTGACCTCATGCTTCTATTGTGGAACCCCACAGGACTTTAGACTCTAGGGCTCTTATCTTGAAGCTGAAATAGAGCTGCTTCCAAACCCACAGCAGCAAAGTCTGACAGATCCTTGGGCAGATGTGCTATCAACCAGTTAATTCCCTTATCCTCCTCCCCCATCCCTCACCCCTTTTAAAGTGGAAGCAACAGATCCCTATTTACTCATCTCTTCCAATGACCAGTGTGAGTGAGGGATATTGGATTTAGCAATCTTTAAGCCATATCACCAACAGTGTCACCTACTAAACGAGAGGTACCTGGGCGAGATCTGAACCCACAAACGTCCTGTGAATAGCTTGAGACCACTGAAGTTCAAGGGGAAACCCATCAGTTATGGTGGGGGTAAGCTGATAATTAACATTGTACATGCAACCTTTCAGTCATGTTGCAACTTGATCAGCAAGAGTCGGGTTGATGTTTGACATTGCAGGAGCAATATTTCAGCCGTAATGCAACATGATCAACAAGAGTTGGGTTGATGTTTGACATTGCAGGAGCAATATTTCAGCCGTAATGCAACATGATTTGCAAGAGTTGGGTTGATGTTTGACATTGCAGGAGCAATATTTCAGCCATAATGCAACATGATCAGCAAGAGTTGGGTTGATGTTTGACACTGCAGGAGCAATATTTCAGCCATAATGCAGCATGATTTGCAAGGAGTACACTGAGGAAAGAGAGAGTTCATAAAAGGGATTAACAGAAAGGAAAGTTAAAGCAAAAAATCCTATTTTATTCGCCTTGTACAACAAGCACTGGGTTACTGAAGTCCTATTCTATCTCAGTGACATCACGTCATTCCTCAGAAGCAACACGGGGTTTGATGAGCAAGATGCACACTGCAGAAGACAATTCAGAGACTGACAAAAGGAAAGGAGAAAGTAAAGGATCCCTATTTTAGTGGTCTCACATGACAAGCATAGGGCTACTGGGGTCCTATTCACCCTATCTAATGTCTGGCTTCCCTTCAGTTGATGTGACAGCTTCATGAAACACAAGCCTGAACTGAATGCAACTTCCCCAATTTGTTTCACTGTTCTTGGTTTTTCATACCTGTTAATTGGATAAGTTCACCTGTCACACTGATTACCTGCTTGATAACGATGACGTCAAAGCTTACCTCAAAAGCCAGCTTTGGAAGGAATAAAGCTGTGTACGAGTCCCATATCTGGAAATAGCTTGTAGAACTTGCTCAACAGATGTGGGTGTGTGTGAGTGCCTGTGATGTGACTCAAATGTCAATCTGACAAAAGGGTCATTAACCCGTTGACCACGGATGGCTGCGAGAGCGTACCTAGATATTTTGCACGTGGGACCAATGACTGGCTTACTTTAAGCTGATTGTTGTTATACAG
Source organism: Diodora aspera (assembly GCA_031471655.1). Taxonomy (NCBI): domain Eukaryota; kingdom Metazoa; phylum Mollusca; class Gastropoda; order Lepetellida; family Fissurellidae; genus Diodora; species Diodora aspera. The sequence continues at coordinate 8,529 of JAUELE010240800.1, forward strand.
CTGTTAGATAATCCGGAAATGACTCGCGTAATGACTTGCCCTTACGTAACACTGCCCGTGCATGATGGGAGGGAAGCTGAATAATTAATTGTGGAAAATACTGTCGTCAAAGGGTTAACCAAGAGAACTAGACATTATGTCTGGAAAAATGTCCTTCTGTTTCCCCCACTTTCGTTTTCAGTATACGAATATACATTTCTTGGTGCAAAGTGAGTGACTGAGTGAGTGAAATGGATTTTTACATTGCAGGGGGACAATATTTCAGCCATAGCGCAATGTGATGTGCAAGAGGCACATCAGGAAAAGGGACAACACAGGATCGATTCTTGGTGCAAAGAAAACTTTTCAACCAAGTAAGTATATCTATAAGGTACAAAACGCACAAAACTAACCGTAACCCTAAGCATAAACTAACCCTAACCTCTACCCCTACTGGGGATGGGTGTGGGGTGGGGTTGTGGGGTGGGGGAGGGACTCCTGCTACTGTCAATAATCCGCAAGATATATGGAGAATTAGAGTGAAAGAAAGAAAATGAATAAATGAGTGAGCAAGAGATTTTGAATTCAATCTCACTTTTGCCAATATTTTATCCATATTACCATTTGTACATGTAACCTACATTGTGTTTCTCATCTCACGTTCACACAAAATACAAATTTAAAATGTAACTTCTTTGCTTACTTTTTTTCAATCAGTTTTCAGAAAGCTTTCCGATCTGACAGGCCAAAAAATTATAAATTTAAAGAATCCCTTTCATTACTTCATTTTGACGTTCCAAAAAAATGCTTCAAATCTGCAAACATGCTTAAAGCCCCCACCCTTCACTGCAAACCTGGAAGATTCAGCATATAAGCTAACCTTCACAAAACATAGAAGAAAGACAGTGTTTCTGTTAAGTTTGGGTGTAAACTTTTAAAACAAAAAGTGCTGATGTTGAAACACTTCTAAATTAAAACGTTCAAGGTCAGGGGTATTTCCTCGTAACAAAAAACATGCGAAGTTAATATTGAAACTTCATGACGAGATGTTGTGACTACGCCTTGCAGATGCGTAACATCAAAGCAACAAGAAAACACTCCAAGTTTTTAGTTAACTTCCAAGGGTAATGAAAGCACAGACATTTCAAATTAAAAAACTTGAGACAACACGTTTCACAAACAATGCTTAAGGCCATGAAACCTCTATAGAAACATTGCCTTTCAAGCGCTATACCAACCACGCAGAGAAATGTACCTTGGCAGAAACTGCAGACCAGGTGCTCAGCCAAATATGAGCAATCTATTTGGAGGCAAAAATCAATTTCAAAATAAAACAGATTACTTAAACTTGCAAGCAATGCCTTGTGTAAAGTCTTCTAACATGTAAATAAAAATTCCCGACATGGAAGGAGAAACTTTAAATATTTGTTTCGCGATTTGACGACAAGATGTGTGCAGGGCAAAACAGGCAATCTGTGATTCAATGTTTGCTTGACAATACAACTTGTCACATGTACTTCAAAGATTCTTTCTGAAAGAAAAGATCTTACAGCCAAAGTTCAAAAAACATCACCACATTGAAAAACAGAGCCATTTTTAGAGATGAAATCCATTAAAACGTTTCAAAACGGAAACTTATAGATCAAAAAGAGCTTTTTATAGTTGCAACTACAATGATTAAAAGTGCACATGCGAAATGCTATTTTCACCATGTTGGTTTTACCAGATCAATGGTAGATTGTGACAGCATTTTACAACCAACAGACAATATAACCGTGAACCAGAAGGAACTTAGACCTTGAAAACATCTGTCTGTCATATTTTACATGTCAGCTGGACGGTTCTCTGTTACTTTACGTGTTCTTTGTCATGTACAACGCCTACAGTACAAACATGGCCATCTTTTCAAAAGACAAAAATTAACATATTTTTTTCATCAGTTTCTCTTGACAAGTTCAAGAGATGTTAACATCCACTTCTCCTAAATTTTTATTCAAAAGGGAAAATTCATGATTTATTTGAATGTACCACTAAAGTATCTAAACTTTGCTGATGTGAGGCAAATTTTGAACAAAAGGACATGTGTATATCAGTATTTAATTAATAACAACATGATGATCATTATTAATATTGTTTTTGTAGTTATTATTGTTTTTACTTTTGTTGTTATTGTTATTATTCTTTTCGTTATTATTAGTAATAACCTTGCTGGTTGTAACACAATTTGACCAAAAGGTTAATGATAATAACAATGATGATATCACTGTTATCACTGTTGTAATTATAGTTCACATTTGTTATTTTCTTGTTACTATGTTGTCATCATCATCACCATTATACTGTTATTGTTATCATCATCACCATTATACTGTTTTGTTAAATTGAATTAACATTACACACTGTGTCCAATAAAAAAGAATGACTTGAGGTTATGTATAACATCTCTGGGACAATCTTTCAGCAACAACACAACATTATGTGGAAAATATACTCAGAGCCAAAACAGCTTAAAGAGAGATTGATAGAATCTTTCAGCTAAAAGGCAACATAAAATCTGCAAGAAGTACAGCAAAGGAGACGATAGCTTAAAAAGATTGAGTGTGAGTGAGTGATTTGGGGTTTTCATGATTTTCGGCAATCTTGCAGCCACATCACCACGGTCTCACCAACATCATGTTGGTGTTGGGGCACCTGTCTCTCCGGGCTGAAAGAGAGGTGCCCGGGCGGGACTCAACCACAACTGCCCAAGCTGACAGATTGCTAGGCTGACGCACCAACCGCTGTGCCATCCTGCACCCCACAAAGATTAAGATTTAGAGTGAGTGAGTGAGTGAGTGAGTGAAATGAATTTTTACATTGCAGGGGGCAATATTTCAGCCATAGCGCAATGTGA
>JAUELE010240811.1:0-11399 GCA_031471655.1 Diodora aspera
GTTTGACTGATGTAGCTTGCCATCCAAGCTTTAAGGTCATCAGGTGAATCAGACTTCGGCTTAACTTTGAGAGCATTGAACGCCGCAATAAGCTTATCAGCTTCCTCAATAGACAACTCTTCTGCCATCTTGACACACTAACTTCTCAATAGTGTGGCACTTCCTATACATAGGCAGTAATAACTAAGTGATTACTTACACTTAGTCTAAATAACAGCAAAGATAAGCACTAAAGCTAAGTCTTATTCACAAGTGGTACACACTCACAACGCACAAACACAGCCACTCCGTAGAGCTCCATGTCAGTCAAAAGCAATCACGATCAATCATTCATTAAAGTATAACTAACGATTTAATCTATCTAAGACACTAATATGCTAACTAAGCTAAGAATTAGTATTACAGAATCAATGTAGTTTTCAGCAATCTTTCAGCTAAGTCACAAAGTTAATCACCAAACTGGGCCAAACACAAGTACGATGGCTACCAGCACTGTACACTGTCTGTCTCAGTGATCTGACCACACCCTTTCAGTCTCCATTCAAACACTCATCCCAAAGCTGTCAAGAATATAATTATACCAATAACCAATGTAACTAAATACTAGGTAAGGTTTTTATCTAAGGCAATACCTAATGACTATAATGTAAGGAATAACTAAAGACTAAGTAAATGAAATAAATTAATGTAACATAAGACAAGTAAATACTAAGTAAGTGAACAACTAATGACTGAAGTGTATCGGAACAACTAAAGACTGGCTAAACGAAGTGCAGTCCAACCCCATTAGTCAGGACCCCGATATTCTGAATGTCTCGTTATCGGAACAATTTTCGCGTGTAACGGTTTTTTCACTATATAAACTTCTCCGATAATCCGAATGTATCGGTTTCCGAATCCAAACAGCACCAATCCGTAACGTAACAGTAAACTAAACGATAATTTGCCTTGTAATCCGAACGCTTGTCTTTGAAAATCACCTAATTAGCCACTTAACAAGCTTAGCTGTTAAAGCCTGTCAGTTTTGTGACTTACTTGTTTGTTTAGCTAGTTACGACCAAGTAATGCACCTAAATACAACTAAATGCAAAGTATTATCTTAACTAAGTCAAGAACTAATGACTAAAGTGTAGGAGAATAACTAAAGACTAAGTAAATGCTATGATTTAACGTAGCTAAGTGTCAGTGAAATAATAAATAAATGCTACAATGATGAAAATGAATCTAACTGACGTAACTGAAGGACACTAATTAATAGCACGCTGCAGCAATGATGACAAAGAACACAGTGATAACGTAAATGAAAAAAAATGTCAAATCCGAATGTGCAGAACAACATAAAACACACCAAGTACAAGTCGATCAAACCAAACTTACCACCTGAAAAAGAAAATAAATTAGCATGTAATGTGTATGGAGATGGTGCCCTGCAAAAAAGAAGTCAGTAGTGGAAATTCAGTTAATGCTGAAACTAAAATGTATAAATGAAAGCTGGCAAATATGAACTAATATAATTTAAATAATTATATAATGTGTAAGTAAATATTGAAATGTGCAGTGCAGCGTTGCAGTATGGAGAAGGGCAAGGAATTCCGGCTGGGGAATCCTATAAAAAAAAATATACATGTTTATATATATATCAGCAAAGCAAAGCAAACAATGAAGTACGTATGACCTTGACCTAGCCAACCGACCTTAACCTAATCAACCAACGTTGACTTTGGCTTAACCAGCCAACCTTGACCTTGACCTAACCTAGAATTAGCATGACCTTAAAGCCACTTGATCTAACAGGAAGTAGATAGTACAAAGACTAATCTGACCTAGCCGAAAATAAAAGGTTACCTACAATTATTAGATTTATGACTTAAGATAAAGACAGGCGAACTGTTTCGCAACTTAACAGAGTTTAAATGATGTTTTTTTTTAATTTAAATGTTAACTACATGTTAGCTTTTAATGCTAGATGTACTGAAGATATAACCCAAACAGTCTCACACACACTCTAACAAAAAAATGCGGCCAGATGAATATATCTATCCTACCTAACCTGACATGTTTAAATATTCATGAACCGGTGTTCCAAAAATGTTACAAACAGTTGAAACAAGGGCCCGTACCGATATACAACCAAAATGAGCTACAAATAGGTATACTATATATACACGACTAGTCAAATGCACACAGGAAATCTGATACGTAACCAGCTTACTCACAGTTTGAGGATCCTTTATCCAATATCCGAGAAAATTATGAAATCCTCATGAATTAAGATATATTGTCACAATGTCACATGTCATTCAGCACAATGTCACGGCACAGTGTCACAGCACCGTTCCCCAATGTCACTGAAAGTCACATGAAAGTCGCCAGTTTCACAGTCACTGTTTATTGATTCGTCTTCATCATCCACTGGTGATGAACCTTCTGGGATTCGAACCCGGCTGACTCTTCACAGCCCCACGTTGGGTGCCAATGTAACAGCAGGTCTATTTAGTCAGTTGAAGAAAAAACCAATGCCGTCAGGGTTTAGGACTTTTAATGAAGAGTGTTGCTCAGTATTTACAGATGAGAATAAGATAAGGATGAGGATAAAGACCCTGGAATAAAATATAACACTTATATAATAACTTGTACATATTTCATATAACAACGTGCAATATATAAAGCATATAAGGGTAAAAACTATAAATGTACATCGTCATCAAATACAGGTTTCATTAGTGATGTTAACGGCTTATATTCATTTTTCTCAAATGAAATTACCTTTGCAATTATAAAACATCTCTAATAGTCATCAATATATATATACATGTATATGCAATTTATCATTATTGCTTCTCAGACACGCTCCAAGTCATTTACAAACATCGACCTACCAAGTTATGGACCAAGCAGGAATTGTACACTGGAAACATATATTCAAATATGTAAGAGACAAAATAATAATATATTTGGCCATTTGTGAAACAATCATCAAGTATGCACACACGCAAATGCGCACAAAATGTGACTTGAAATATTTACACCATATACGTTTTTATATTTACAGATTGGATATTTACCTTAATAAATACTTACTTAAGTGTTATAATGAACTTTAAGTTTTACACACTTTACACTCATGTTTAAATACAATTATTTGTTACAGATTTTTAAGACATTTAATAATGAAGTTTAGCTATACTACAGATTGCAGTATTTAATTATTATTTCATATATTTAATGTATAAATATATTTACAGATAAAAGAAACACACATTCCTTTATAAGATTATTAAGGAAATGCTATGTGGCAACACAGTATTTTTGTGCCCCCTGTTCTGCTGGATAGCTGGTCTCTTTCTGACCAGAACGTTACAAGCCTTTACGCTGCTAGTTGCAATTATGTAATAAAACAAAAGGAGTTGGACTGGACAAAGGTAGAGCTATTGTGTGTTGTAGTGAAAAACGCATGCAGATCATGCAAGTGGTGTAGTTAGCTTGTATTTGACACATAGTGAACTGACTAAAAATCATTTGTAAATCTAAATAAGAAATCTAGACTTGATGGGATGGTTTACCTGTAAAAAGAATATAATATTAATTACCACAGTTAAATTATCTGAAAAGTAAGATATACACTGAATAACCTGAAATAAACTAATGAATTAATGACTAATATATTCAGATCAAGTACATGCTTAATGTCACAGTGTGCAATATTTAAGCTATATCACAAATGAATAAATGAATATAAAACAACAAGGGAGATACAAGATATGTACAATTTATAAGCAATGTATCATTTCACAGACAAAAAGATATATACCGGCTACTACATATATTGCTAAAAAAAACATCAAGCATGCTGGCCGGATAGATTTTACGGGTAACTAAATACAAATGACACCTTTTGATCTTGGGGGTTATCGCCCTTCATGGATCTGGAACGTCGAAACAATAGGTGATGGGTGAACGAGAATATCCCCTTGAAAGAGCGAGTTGGAAAACTTTCTGCACCAGCGACGTCCGGTACCCGACGTCCCAGCCCATCAGCCCCTCTATCGCCACGAGAGGCTTCATCGACAGGAAGGGTGATTGCAAACACAGACTTCTGGAAACTACGTCCACTGGACTTACCATCGGTGATGAGCGATGACACCATTGCCCAGGCGGTGCAAACCCGGAACCATATGGATCCCGTGGAGGAGGGGAAGAAGAAAGGGCGGGGGGTCATCATGAAAAGCATTGGCGAGGAACCTATTCTCAGCACTATTCACTATTTTAATAGGAATGTGAATGACATAGTGAAATCTAAGACCAGTGTAATGAAGCTTCCTCTTGACCCGCCGAAAATGCGAGTTCTGATCTCCATTGTGGAATAGACTTTCCCAACGACAACGGCGGCCATAGTGAGAGAATGCACAACTGCAGTAAATGACTGTAACAGAAGCCTATGGAGCAGACCATTCAAGCATTTAGAGCTACCCCCATGCCCTATGTAAATATGTATATGTAGAAAATCTACTCAAGTATACGAGTATTGATATATTTAATACTATTCGGAGTGTCTGTAACGTTTAAATTTTGTCCTTTCCTTTCTTTGCTTACATATGAATTTTAATACATTTCTGAGTGTTTCGTGTCTGTTCCTGTGTATATAGTACTTATTAATCTTTACTGCTTGTCGACCTGACACTGTTTTTCCCCAGAAAGGAATGCTTCGAAAGGGTAATGCTTCGATGCTTTGTAATACATTTGAGTGCTCATTTTCATGTATGTGCTGTTATTCATAAATTATTTCGTTTCATTCAAATGTTGCTCTTCATTCTCTTCAGTCTCTACCTGTCATATCTGTACTAACATGCACAGCCACCATTTCGATATCTCCTCTATTACAGCTACAGTCATTATAATTATATCCTTATGCTTTTGGTTGAAATCATGTTTTGCGTTGCAAGGGCAATATTTCAGTCATAAGCCATAAAGCCATAACGTGATATTCAAGGTGCACCTCGAGCGAAAAGATAGTTCATAAAAGGGATCTATAGAAGGAAAGATAGAGGTTAATATTTACCTTACTTATTTAGTGATGATCACACAAAGTAATCTTTTCCCCCCATTTCGCACATGGGTTCAGCATACATGTAATCATTAATATAATCTTCAATATATGCAAGGGACGACAAAGCAAGTTCTGTAAAATCGATTCCATATTACTTTTATGTAATAGCCTACAATGTTTCATTAGTGTATACGTAGATTGTTCGTCTGAAATACACGTAAACGACTTGCGTATCTCAGGCGCGTGGGTGCATTATGGGATCGTGTCAAAGGTCAGTTTCCACGCGCTTGTCAACATCGATCGGAAGGTGCCAGGGATATAAACTTAGAGGGTTACGGATTACTGACAATTCGCCCCTTGATATTACGTACGTGACAAAAATCCAAAAATCCCTAGACGGGGGTACCTCCTATCTTGAAAATATGGAAAAGATCTGATGCTCGGTTAGTTAGATATAAGCAACAATTATCCGGCTACTCCCAGACGCGCTCAGTCGAATCGGCAAAAACTCGGCGAACATGGGTTGAACCCACTTTGCCTAGTCGTGTAGCTGCTTCTTTATTATAATGGCGTCCTTGTGGGGCCGTGCAAGCTTTACACTCTCAGGATTAACACTAAAATGTCGTCTTCGTGGGATATAGTTTGTTAACATCATACTGAGCATACATGTCTAAAAGATGTGGTTAGAATCAATGTTTGGAAACAATTTATGTGACTGACAAAATCCGACTTTGGCTACACAAGATTAAAGCCAAATTAGTTTCCTTTGTATCCCAAATGAAAAGATCACTGCTGTAACTCATCGTGGAGATCGGAGAAAAGACACGGACGAAACATCAGGAAGTGAGAGTTTTGGCCAGCCTTGGGGGCGTGCATGTCAAGACTAGTAAAAACTGTGTGTCACATCATATAAAGCAAAAAAACAACAGAGTCTGATTTTAATTGGTTTGTTAATTACTTTATTGCTTTCCTTTGTGACAAGATAGAGCGTGATCTTTGATCTGTCTCAGTCGGTGACTTCACTTGGAGTTTCGCTTTTTCCTTGAGACTTTTTTACACTTTTTCTTTACACTTTAATTGTGTAAACGGTTTGTTCCTGGTTTGCCAGCACACTGACCAGGATTAAAATGAATCCTGTTGTTACAAGCTAAGGGGTCGTCTCATAGCTTGGGTGCAAGCGAAACTCCGTAACGTTCACTCTGATTTTGGCAGGTGAACACTTTTAATGGACTTGACACTCACAATGTGAGTTTAAAATTGGTTACATTGTTGATGAATGATGTTTGTTTATTCGCCCCATGACAGTATAAAACGGAGTTCAGTGTTATTTGTCATCATTGCAAAATGACAAATGTACAGGTTAACTTGGGAGTTTGTTCTCAACATATTTAGCGGCCAGAACCTTGTGTATCAAGGGTACAAGTTCCAAATTAAGAGAAGAGTGTGTGGAGGAGTGTGCAACCGTGTGAACTACAGAGAAGATATGATGATCCATCTGTAAAGTTGCTAGTTCGACGCGCCTCAGCCCTGCCACTAGTAAGACCCAGTGACACAGACGATATGTTAATACATGCTCTGGAAGATGCAGATTTAGCTGACCCAGTTTGCTGTCTTTCACCGACTACGTGACTGAACAGTGGATTCACAATCTCTCAGCACCTTTCTGGAAGAAGCATGTTCTCCAGATAAGACGAGCCCTGTCACATCCCAGCTACCATACAATCACAACTCATTACTGAGCGTGAGATAAAGCTGTTTACATACATGTATATTGTTAACAACAGGGCATGAGGTCAAAGAAAAGGTCCTGCAATGATAGCGGCAGCAGCCGGCTTGTATCTGTTAGCTATCAGAGGAAACTGGAAAGGCTTTAATAGTACAAGAGGAGGGACACTTTCCATGATGTCGGAACCCGCAACAAACTCAAGCGCATGCCATGAATGTCCAGGTGTTAAGTTGTGGGTGTTGTTGGTTACAGAATTAAGTTCAGGTGCAACAGTGTTCACTAACTCATGTGTCCACCGTGTACGGTGATGTATGCTGTACATCGTCTTCTCATTGAGTCAACGGATCTCCTAGAAAGCTTGGGGTATAGCTGCCCGCCCTCGGACACGTGCTGCCACTAGAAACTGAACATTCTGCGGTTGCCTACCATTACGAAGTCTGCGTCCCTGGTAATCTCACAGATGCTCGACAGAGGTCATCTCTATATAATGTAAAAGCCATGGCATCACAGCAATGTTGTTTTGAGCAAGGAAGACCATAGACACTCATGCATTATGGGGACGAGCGTTTTTCTGCTGAGGATGTTGAGTGACTTAACACGAGGACCACATGTCCCTGCAAAACGACATCTCTATACACCGGTGTTTTGCCGTTACTCATGAAGACATTCAGTGGACTCCAGTGTGTGCAGATGAAGGATCTCCATATGATGTCACCACCCCATATGTTCTTTTCCATTACTCAACAGTTGGCATACCTCTTATTTGGATGCTGCCAGACACGGATGAGACTATCAGGATGTGACAGGTGAACGCAACTGCCATGGGAGATGAGAACTTGTTGCCATTATACCCGACGCCAACACTGATAATGGTGTGCCCACTAAAGTCACCTATGTCGGTGTTATCGAGTCAGAATTGGGCCTGCATGTGGAAGTCCTGGTGCCTTGCACATTGCACACTGCACAGTCCTTTCTGAGACCGGTCCTTGCGGTTCATTAACAGAAAGGTTACTTGAACACTTTTCAAAAACGCAGTTCTTTAATATAGTTTTGTTTTACGTTAAAAATTCATTCATTTGTCCCTTGAAGTTTGAAGTTGTTGTTTGCTCTTAACCTGTCTCCTTGTTTGACATGCATAGCAAAATGTTTTAATCAGTTGTTGGCTTAACTTTGGCTTGGCTGCTGTGTTTGATGTTTAGCCTAAGCGTCATTCTATAATTTGACAATTAATACATTAAGTGTAGAATTTCTTCTTGTTAGGCAAGTTTGTTATTTTAAGTTATGCTTTCAATATTACAGGTCAGATAATTATTGGCGAAACTCAAACACGAAAGGAAGTGTTTGTTGTCGTCAATTGTGATCCAAAAGACGTATAGAGGATGGCAGGTGTGAATGTATACGTGTCGTATTGCATGCTTACACTAGATAGCAGCACTAAAGCAAAGCAAGGAAATTATTGTTATGTTCTGTTTTGTCTTGTTTCAAGGTTTGTGTTTGCATACAGTTCTAAATGTTGGCAGAATATTTGATGAAATTTGCATTATTTGTCATGATAGCATTTTCTTTAATTGTGTGTATGTTTTATATTTTTTTATTTTCAGAAGTTTTAATTGTGCTCATAAACAATGAAATACTAAGATTCTTTGACTATTTTCAATGGAATATTTAATTAAAAATCTTGGTATTATTGCTGGATGAGATGTTTAGTATATTTAATGCAAATTAGTGGATTACTTGAGACATTGTGAGTTATGAGGTTGATACAAATGCTCATAAAGTCCATTTTTCAGCAGAATAATAATAATGATTTATTTTCATCATCATCACAAGAATTTTAAAGTAAATGTAGATTTTAGTTTAACAAAAATTCATATTCAGTAAGTGAACTTTGGGGGAATTTATATGTACCATTGAAAAATGCAAACACATGCCTTTAAGATGATCAAAGTTACTTTTGTTTGTTATGATAGCAATGTATTAAATGATATTCTGCCTGCAGAGTGTACAGCACATATGATTCGATAGTTGTGTCATAGGCATCTGTATGATGTTGCCTGCATGTACAAACATTTTCTCACTTTTACAATTTCTGTTTTTCTTATCATTCTTAAATAGTTGTTGTACAAAAGACTGAAGCATGCCACCTGAAACATTTTCATTACATTTTATCATTTATCAGTTTCACCTTTATTCTTACTTTGTACCCTGTAATCTGGGAAGATGCTGGTGTATCAAAAGATTTATCTGCAGGGCTTGCTTTCAGGATGTTAATGTTAATGTCTGTGTCGATAAATTCAAATAAGTTAAGAACTATAACTTTAACTTTATTGAAACATATTCAACTATAATAATAATAATAATAATGATGATGATAATGTTGTAAATAGAGCGCCTATAGTCAATGCAGAATGCAAATATGCTCCATGCATTTGCTATTGTCTCTTATATCTGACAAAATTAAAATAAGTTTATGTGTTCCTGTTACAACTGTTAAAACTTAAAGCCGAGTTTATGTTCTATGTAAACAAAATGTATGACAACAATGTTAGGAAGAACAAATTGACCATTTGAAATTCAGTTTCCTTAAGGAGAGCTTGCTAAATATGACATTCCTTGTAATTGTTTGATTCCATATGTGTGATTTATGATTTATTTGTCTTGCTTTGAATTCAGTTAAGTTTGGCACAGATGTATTCAGTTTGACAAACTCCTTAACAATAATAAACACTACAGACTCTACTTAGTTCACTCTGCTCCAATCAGCAGTTACCTAAATGTGGAAAAAGTTATCTGTTAAGTGAATACTGTACTGAAGTCTTTCTGTTTTAAGAATGTTTATTTGCGTTGTCAGTGGTTTTGGTTTGGTGACTGGTAGTAAACAATGGGAGATGGTGAAGTAAAGAATTTATCTCCTTGTACTGTAGCAGCAATTTGAGTACTGAAACAGTAAATGGTAGTAAACAATGGGAGATGGTGAAGTAAAGAATTTATCTCCTTGTAGCAGCAATTTGAGTACTGATACAGTAAATGTTGTTAATTTCATCTGGCACTAGTTGATATTCTAGCATACTCGCACATAGATACTAACACTTGCACACATTCCAAGAATTATTAAGATGACGAGATGCCAACTAGTACTCACCTCACTTCATAACATGGATAGTATTTGATCACTGCATTGAGCACTAGTTACTCTTTAGCATGTTTTAGCATCTTAGCCTAGGCAATGATGCAGAGTGCACTGACTCAGTAGTCTGTCCAGGGTTTGAATCTTAGCCTGGCCAATGGTGCCGATTGGTACTGTAGAGCACTGACTCATTAGTGTGTCCAGGGTTTGAATCTTGATTGGGACACCTCTCCTCAAGCCTGAAAATCGAACCTTTCTATGATGATATAGCTGAGATCCATGAAAGTCAAGTATATCATTCACACTCACCTTGACATCAGTCAAACCTTCAACAGCACTTGGAGTCTCACTGTTCCTGTGACTTGTTCTGTTACAGCCTTGCACTGATTCAGTATATGTGCCTCACTGGGTCACTCACGTCTTCAGTAACAATAGCTACTCATGCATCTCCCACTCCCCATTATCACTTCATAAGATGCTGTACTAGTGCGAACTATTACCACTTCATAAGTTGTCGTACTAGTGTGAATCATTGATCTTTAAATAGCTTGTGCCAGCGAAACAGTTTTACAGTGTAGACAGGGATTAAAGCTCTGAACCCAAGTTATTCCAAGTTTGCTACATCACTGTGATATGGCTGAAAATTGTTAAAGCATTATCCCACTCTTAAACAAATTCAGTAAGACATCGTCTGTGTTACTTACCCATACACTCCTTGATTACTTAAACTGGCCCCAGCTCCTACCACACCCCATCTCCATCCCCTCTCCACCCCCTCGCATTGACCCCCTCCCCTTGATCTCCTCCCCTTTCATTGCCCGTTTGTGTTTCAGTAGGCTGCAGGTAATACAAACTTGTGACGGGTGAAACACTTCAGGATAAACTGGCCTCTTGATTATAAATTATAAAGCAGATCATACTTTGTTACCAATTGTATAATTTTTATCCAACTTTTCGTTCCACTGTGTTATGATGAATGTTCAGATAATCATGTTGTACCTTCCGTGGTGTTTTAAAGACATTTTACCTTGAAGAAGATTATAAGACGTCTACCTGATTCTGAATACTTTTTGTACAAGGTAATTAAAGCTGGATCTGTTGCAGTTACTTCTCAGTCTATCAACCTAATTTATTTTCAGCATGCATCTTTTCTATTATGTAGCACTACAGCTTAAAGATTGCCTTGGAGTATGAAACTTAACTACATGTACATTCATTTTGTGTACTGGTATTCACTTTGTTCATATCTATGCAGGAATTTGGAACTGCACATGTTTTCGTGATGTTTCAAAGATTTCATATGAAACAAATGATATTTCAGGCAAGGAAACTACTCGCAAGGCTGAAACATTAAAAGCGAGTTTTCTGGGCAGCAAACATCATTCATAAATATCACCTCGGCTGGAAAGTCCGCAAGACACGCAGTTCAAAGTTCAGGAAGATCGCCGGACCAAAGATAGCAAGATTCTTCCGAATTGCACTGGTTTGTGTAGTTTGTG
>JAUELE010240822.1:0-11399 GCA_031471655.1 Diodora aspera
AAGTCGATAAGATTAGTGAATATAAACGTAAAATGCCACGGTGATCTGTGAATCATTTTTGTTTACATCTTGGCTAGATGATTTGTGTACAGCATCAAAGCAGATCTTCATTCAGTGTGGTCAGTCCCTCAACAACATCATATTCTAAAGGGATATAATCAAGGTTACTTTGCATCCACGACACACTTCGTTAAAACATTTGGCTAGAATGCAGTGAACCGGTCTACACGTGCTATAAATGGAAACCCACCGAGCGGACGATCGAATTCGATCCCTTTGTTTCGTCACACAGATTGGATTATAGCTAAAACGGCACCTGTCAAAACGGCAGCGGCGTCAATTGGCGTTTTAGCTGTTAATCCAAACGGCGTCTGCTATATTTGTTTTAAATAATAACATATTTTTTTAAACTAATCACTTTAGTAAACAGTTGGGTTTGTATCATTATAATTATAATAACAACAGGGCAATATTTGATAGTTATATTAATAATACTTGCCGCGTTAAGTTCTGCCAGGAATAATTAATCTGAAGAGGATTTGGGATAATGGATATTGTGTAAACATAAATGACTGCATCTTCTGAAGTTGTATCATTTCAAAGTCGTTGTCTGATATCTGTACTTGAAGCCCGTTCAGCTTCTTACAGGGGAAATGACTATAGCCATCCAGCCCAGCCTGGCATATTGAGGACCGACAAGTGGAGGTAGTTGGTAATTAGGAGAGTGGCGAGAATTATTGGATTACTAGATTAACCAGTGCACTGCATGTAACACCTTGCGTGGAAATTGGTAGACAATAACCAATTATTTGTGTACCGTTAAATTAAGAAGACAGCCACAGCAAACAGACACAAATCGACAAGCAGCATGGTTGTGAATGCATGAGACAAACCTAGAACATGATTGAACAATGAAGCTCGTATGTCCCCAAAACGAACACAAACGAAAACAAGAAAATACACGGCTGCAGTTTCCTCACATGTCCACTAATTCAGCACTGGGCAAACTGAGGTCTATGCTTCCATGTAACCTTTCATACATGAATAAATAATCAGCCCAACTATTGAAAGGTCAGTGTAGCGACCCACCCCTTATGTCTGAAGTCGTAATGATGTACTGTACTAGTAATCGTAATAAGTAAGAAGGCTTCACAAATAAATGTGTATTTTTCAAAGTCATCAGAAACAGTTGTGACCACATCATCGTGGGGACAACCGCAAGGTCGGGGGTTCGAGACCCGGCTAGGTCACTTTCGTTCGACTCAAAACATTTGGTGCCCTTTGTACCAACCGTAGCGTTATGGTTGAAATATTACCCCCGCTACGTTAAATCACATTCACTCACTCACTCATCCTGAGGTTGAACTCTTGTTTCATGCATGACCATTTTTCTTCATGTTGGGCAAGTAAATCATTTTCTGTCAGTCTAACCAGGAAATAAAAATTGATTACCGCATCTTTCTGCTATATAGTACTAGTTCATACCTGCAATATTATTATTATTATTATTATTATTATTATTATTATTATTATTATTATCATTATTATTATTGTTATTATTATTATTATTATTATTATTATTATTAACTCAACTGGTGTCAACCAGTTGAATTTTTAGTATAAGTGGAAAGTCCGGCGTCCGTCCGTCCGTATGTCTGTCCGTACGTAAACAATTCGACGTCATACCTCTAGTAGCCACAAATATTGATGAAATTGATGTAAACTTAGTATACAGCCTCTTTGTAACATAAGCTACAGTCCGTTTGATTCCATTTGAGAACGATGAATTGCTCGCTAACTCAAAATCTAATAATTGCAACAAAATCAAATTTTGCACAGTGACATAAAATCGACAGACCCACTCGGATGATTGTTTTCATATTTTCGGACCCCCGAAGAAAAAAAGTTGTTCAACAAACGATCATCATTTTGTTGACACTCTTCGCCATTCCGTACTAGGGAGGACCAGTCGCTCATAGAACTGCCAGGTGTGCGAGTTGCAAGTGCGAAAGTGACGTAAGGCTTGCTGAACAAAGGCACAACTGGCTGTTCTATGATGATGGCAGGTGAGAAAAGCATGCAGAGCATGCTCATCTTGGCTATATAAAGTTTGTGTTTGATTGATCAAGCACTTCTTCTTTGGAGAGTCAATGGTGTGTGCTGATTGGGATTTGCAATCAGTGCAGTTTACTCAGCAGGAGAAAGTTAAAGAACTGACATAATTGGTAAGTATATTACGTTTATCTTTAATACCGATTTTGGTAATGCACAGGGCTAATTGTGTAGTTTGAGTTTGTATGAGTGGTTTTGACAAGTAATTTAAGTTTTTAATTTGACTGCATAATATCCACATGAAAGTACTGGGTGCTTTAAATGCAATTTGTCAATTTCAATTTGAGTAAGAGCAATTATATTTTTGATACTTTGTAAATAAGGGAATGGCAGGCTTAAAGTTTCTGCATGTGTTAAAGGGGGCAGGGGATGTATACGTATGAGTGCATATGTGAACTTTGTATTTAATTAGTTCAACAAAACTTGTTTTTATTTTGGATTTTAGATTGACCAATGCATCTACCATAATACTTAAAGGAGATGGAGATGTGTGTCAAGTCTGGTCAGTGAGGGCGTTGCCAGGAGCAACAGTGTCGCCTGAAGGGAACACAAGAGGCTGAACAAGGTTTAGCAGTGAGGATTGGAGGCGATGTGCATAGAATGGAAGAGTCCATTTTGTCAAAGTGACTGACCTAAACATTGACCTTGACCAAGGGTCACTCCCAACTAAAGTGTTTTTATTTGCTACTTTTCTTGGAGATTTGGAACTCGAAGTTAGAGTTTGTTATCCTGAAGACCGAACATTTACCCGAAATACGCCTGAATGATATGTCCTTAGGGGACACCTGTTTATAGTTTAGATGTAAAATTTGTTCGGTGATGTTATGCCCTATCATGCTGTGTGTGTCATTTGTTCAATTCGGGGTCAGGGCATCTGGTTGAATCTACATGAATATTGTGACGGATTCTATGTAAACCTACTGCAGTATGGGAATTTGGTTGTTATTAAATTCAGTTGTTGAAAATTATCTACTTGGGTCGTTTCTTCACAAATACAACCTCATTGTCACTTTGTGACAATTTTTGGTGGCAGCGGTGGGATCTCTCATTGTATTTGTGAAGAACAGACCTTTTGACATGCCATATTTAAAAGTTTCTGATTATTTTATGTAAATGGTTCAGGATGGATTTGGAAAGATTGATGAAATTAGGTGAGAAGTTGGGGAAGACTGGGAGTGAACTTGAGTCATGGGTTGAAAAAGAGAGGAAATTTGAAAGAGATGAGCGAATGAATGAGAGATGCTCAGAGGTATGAGCGACAGCAAGAGAGAGATGCAGAGCTTCGTCATAGAGAAGAGTAGAGGCACAGACTCTGGAAAGAAAGAAGGAGGTGTTAATGTTAGAGATGGAAGCACAAGCAGAGGGTGGAAGAGATTCGGTTGTGAGGGGTAATAATGAAGATGGTCAGTCTCAGAAATGGGCCAAAATTCCTCCTTTTTGACATTGAAGTTTATGTGTATGATGGGCAGGAGATTGACGTACAAGTAAGCGAGAACAGATAGAATGTTGGATCATTATTAACAAAGTTATGAACATTAACACGATGCCACTGTTTCTAAAATGGTTAAACAAACTTTTGTTCAGCAGCTGTATTTGCTACAGAACGACAATGTTCGTCCATTTCCGGCAAGAACAGGAAACGATTCGTAGGTCTGACAGGGTCTTCAAAGACAACTCTTACAAGCACAAATCCATGCACTGAGTCCGATTGAGTACATCGGGAACCCCATGGACCGTCAATTAGGGAAGATTGACCCAGCAAATTTAACGAAAATTTGGAATGATGTAGTTCCTCATGACGTTAATCGTCTAATTGACACCATGCCATGTTGGATTGTCACCCTTAGTGACGTTGGTGGGGGGCGCCACAAGTGAGTTCCGCCATATAACTGATGTTCAAGGTATACTTGGTTATTCTACCTGTGGCTTGGTAGCACATGGAGTCTTTTCCTGCAGCCTTTGTCATACTGTTGAGTTTACATCTGTGACTTTTGCAAATGTTAGTATGTTTGCTTCTGGATTACATTTCATTCATGGCCAGGCACTTTCTTGCCCTGTTTTATGTTGCTATATGATCGTATCTAAATGAGCATTGTGTCAATTATAAAATTAATCGTCTTTGGCTCTCGCTCCTGTTCTTTTCAGACATGTAGGGGATGACATCCTTTATTGGCAGGGACACATGTATATAAATATTTAACGAGTGCTATTAAAATTGTACATTAACGAGTGCCAGTATACTGGAATATACTCAGTCGACCCAGCTGAAACTGGGTAATGGTCCTCCAATTGTTGGAGTGTAATGACCAAAAGGCAGCTTGGGTTAACCAGGGTAATATATGGAAGGCACCTTGAGCATGCATTTGTGGGTGGAAATGGCGTGGTACAAATGTCCATTTTTATTAAGTAAAATTTGAAATCGGGCAAACGAAAATGGCACTCATACTTGCCCTTGCCAAGCAAGTATATAAAAGATTTCAGGGGAATGACCTGTGACATGACTTTGGAACCTCTAACCCAGGCTGTGATAAACATCTTTCTCTCTCACACCCATAAAACAGTTCACTTAACGTGTCAAGTTGTTAGGGTGATCTTTCAGAGGATATTCAACTACAGAGATGACTCTAGTCCTGCGCCATGACTGAAATCAAATTTTTTTTAAATATTTTTTTCAAGATTGAGGCAATGAAAATTGCAGCTTTTGTGGTTTGATAAGTTTTCAGTGTTAGTGTTAGTCTATGACACTGCTTGTAAACTAGTTTTAAGCAGACGACTACGATTCCATCTTCATTGTAACTTGTGGGTACTAAATACACAAAAACTAAACATTTCGTGATTCAGAAAAAGTCCGTTATTCTTACTCAGTTGCATTAGAATCAATAGATCTACGATATTTGGACGGATTTTCTGCAATGATGACTGATGTGTTGATTCATTGATTCAAACTCTATTTTGCATCATACCATGATCATCAATAACATTTTCACTGAAGCAATTTTTGCCTTACGTAGATTTTGTACCAATTCCAACTTTGGGAGTTGTTGCCATGTCTGTTTCATCAGCTAACAACTAAACAAACTTAGCACATTGGAGATTCAAGATTCCCTCGTCTCGTCCAAGGGCAGACAACTCTAAACCTGCGAACGAGGTTGGCATTTAGAGATATTTTCTTGATCTTCACGTTCTTACTTCCGAGCGCATATATCATTTTAATAAATAAATAAATAAATAAATAAATAAAACTGAATAAATAAATAGAATCTGGATTTTTATGGGGGGTTTTAAATGAAAAAATTCTGTTTTTCGTTTTATTACAAATGTATTTGTTCACGTTTTTTTCAGTTTGAAGTTACATTATTGATCAAGAGTAAATTTATTACATATGATATATATATATATATATAGACTAACTTTTATTTAACATTTTGTAATATTATCATTTTAAGTTTTTATTTATTTACACCTACGTGTTCGTCACGACCATTGTTTATGACGTGACATTATGACGTCACAACACAATAACGACACGGTTGACATAACAAATGTATAAGACATGGCCCCTCCATGGAGCGGCTTAAAGTGATTAACCAATAACTAAATAACCGTAAGTATTATTCCATAACATATCTTAATCGAGGATTCCATATTTAGTGCAATCTTTTGTGTCAATTTTGTGTGAAACCTTAATTTAACGAAAACGTACGGCAATGAAGAGAAATATGGACAAAGACCTAGGCCTACTGTCAGTGTCAAATTTGTTTTATTCGTTGAGGGAATGTGTATAAATGTGAAAGTAGAGGTATTACTGTAATGAATTAACCACCACCATCTTTTTTACAATGTGTCATATATGATCAAGATATTTATGAACTAGCTAGTCAAACCTGTAAATCTCAAAAGATTAGTTGAAGATTAATAGGATTATTTTTGTGCCATTTCTTTGTTCTAATAAATGCACGTCGCAAGCAATAGATTTGATGTATGTGCATCTCGGCTTCTTGGCTGAAATCAAAGACTGTATGAACTGCGCTTTTCGGCTTGTGCATGGCTAAGTTTGAGTTGAGTTGAAATGATGTTTTACGTTGTAAGAGCAATATTTCAGCCATATGCTAACGCAACGGGATGTATACAAGATGCACATTGAGCGAAAAGACAGGAATGTGAAAGCAAAATACCCCCATTTTAGTCGCCTAGTACGACAAGCATTGGGTTACGGAGGCCCTATTTTATCTAAATAAAACCACGTTACTCTCCGGAAGCCCCATGGGGTTTGTGGCTAAGGAATTAAGGGTGGGGGGAGGTAGTCGCTCGTTGATATCGGGCTGTGACCGGCAATTTTATAAAAGAGAGAAAACTGTGAAATGACATGTAAAAGTTTCTTGCCAATTAATTTCCAGTGTTCCAAGCGCCATGCAATCCAGACTTGAAGTAGGCATTGTAGACATAAACACCGGGTTCCCCGAACAGATCGAAGAACTGCGGGGGAAACTTCATCTGAAAGGTGGGATATTTTGTTGTTATGAAGTTTATTTTGCTCACAAGTAATAATTAGTTTCATTCTGTGTATGCTATGAAGGACGCTGTTTCACAAAGCTATCTAAGCGCCAAATTTGGAAGATTGTATACGTATTTAAGCAAATATGGAACTGGCTAAAACGGTGATACGCCATAACGATGACATGCGATTGGACGAAACGGTTACAATTAGACGAAACGGGGATAGATATTTGGTCCAAACGCTAACACTTTTTGGATACAACGGTGACAACAAAAGATATATATATATATCCATTGATCATTACACTGAATTGTCCGTAGATTTTCGCCAAGTTTAGCGTGTCACCATTTTGGCCGGTCACCGTTTTAGCTACTACCCATAAAACGATGACGTCAACGATGAATTGGGAATGGATAGCAATTAATTGTCGAGGTCGAGAAAGTAAATTGTAGTTAACCGTCCATTATTTGCAGTAGGATTTCTAAATTATGTAACTGATGTGTCAATGTTTTAGTCAGACCGACTTGAACGGTTTTTAAGTTTTCGTTCGGTATTGGAGATGCCACTCTGCTCATGTCCCTTTAAAGTGACAAATGTATTTTCTCTCAATAGTCTGGTTAATGTTAAAGTGACAACGTATTCCTCCCAATGGTCTGGTTAATGTTAAAGTGACAACGTATTCCTCCCAATGGTCTGGTTAATGTTAAAGTGACAAGTGTATTCCTCCCAATGGTCTGGTTAATGTTAAAGTGACAAATATATTTCTCTCAATAGTTTGGTCAATGTTAAAGTGACAAGTATTCCTCCCAATAGTCTGGTCAATGTTAAAGTGACAAGTATTCCTCCCAATAGTCTGGTCAATGTTGAAGTGACAAGTATTCCTCCCAATAGTCTGGTCAATGTTGAAGTGACAAATGTATTTTCTCTCAATAGTCTGGTCAATGTTGAAATGACAAATGTATTTTCTCCCAATGATCTGGTTAATGTTAAAGTGACAAATGTATTTTCTCCCAATGGTCTGGTCAATGTTGAAGTGACAAATGTATTTTCCCTCATTGGTTTGGTCAATGTTAAAGTGACAACTGTAATTCTCCCAATGGTCTGGTTAATGTTAAAGTGACAAGCGTATTTTCTCCCAATGGTCTGGTCAATGTTAAAGTGTCAAATGTATTTTCTCCCAATGGTTTGGTCAATGTTGAAGTGACAAATGTATTTTCTCCCAATGGTCTGGTCAATGTTGAAGTGACAAATGCATTTCTCCCAATTGTCTGGTCAATGTTGAAGTGACAAATGTATTTCTCACCAATGGTCTGGTTAATGTTAAAGTGACAAATGTATTTCTCCCAATGGTCTGGTTAATGTTAAAGTGACAAATGTATTTCTCCCAACATGTTGCCAACAACCACTTTAGAGACCCTTGTCCTGCAACTTACTTTCCATCATCTGCATGGTAGGCCACGGACTGAGGTTCCCATCCAGGCATTTTCCGACTTGGGTAGTTTTTGCTTACCAGTCCAATGCCTACACGCTTTTTGGCTTTGCCCAGAATCTCTGTAAAATTAGGAATTAATTTACCTTAAAATCATGCACAAAATTATTGACAAAACTTGACCATTCCAGTGAATCGATTATACAACATAACATCTTGGAGTGCAGGGACAATCCTCGGGTCATTTGACTGAACACTCACCAAGACAGCTTTAAACCAAGCAATCAACAAACTAACTGAGCGAGTGAGATTGTACTTTAACATGGCTGTAGGTAATATTTCAGTCATACCGCTACAACTTGACCAATTAACTGAGCGAGTGAGATTGTACGAATTAAGGCTGTGGGTAATATTTCAGTCATACCGCTACAACTCGACCAATTAACTGAGAGAGAGAGATAGTACTTAACAAGGCTGTGGTTAATATTTCAGTCATACCGCTACAACTCGACCAATCAACTGAGAGAGTGAGGTTGTACTTAACATGGCTGTGGGTAATATTTCAGTCATACCGCTACAACTCGATCAATCAACTGAGAGAGTGAGGTTGTACTTAACATGGCTGTGGGTAATATTTCAGTCATACCGCTATAACTCGACCAATTAACTGAGCGAGTGAGATTGTACTTAACACGGGCTGTGGTTAATATTTCAGTCATACCGCTACAACTCGACCAATTAACTGAGAGAGTGAGGTTGTACTTAACATGGCCGTGGGTAATATTTCAGTAATACAGCTACAACTCGACCAATTAACTGAGCGAGTGAGATTACCGGTATATTTAACACGGTGGTGGGTAATATTTCAATCATTTTTGTTTATTCCTCACCTAAAGAGAAGGAACTGCACTCCGGAGTCAGAGGTTTTGCAGCAATGAACTGTCCTGTAAATCCAGAAGGAGAATCATAGCTGCAACAAAAGATTAACTCAGTCATGTGAAGTTCATTTCTAAACTTAAAATAGCAAAACGTCATAGTATTAAGGCTTTTCATTACAAACCGGCAACCGATGCAAATAACCGCATACTTTCAGTCATGCGCCAGTTATTCTCATCGCAGACAAAACCCAAAACAAATAAAAAATCTTTAAATTTCATTCCAGAAAAATATCGCAAACTGGCCATTTTAATCTGATCCATGGAGTTCCGTAGTCAGCACAGCTTTGATGATACAACAGCAAAACATTTCCGGTATGTTCGAGAGACTGTTATATTGTCCTTATTGCGCTTGCGCTAGCTACACCATTTAACAAGCAGATGAGGACAGAAAACAAGTATTCATTTGGAATTTACTAGATCGCATATCTATGACAGTTCAGAGATATCAAGGATCGATACGGGAACAACATAGAAGAGAACGCATGTGAAACACGGTTGAGCCAAGGAAATCAAAATGGCATATCATACTCAAGGTTAATGGAGGAATACTGGTACAGCGTGCCTAAAACTGCACAATGTTTTCCGTGGGGCGTCCCTCCGACTCCCACTAATGGGAGAGCACACACTCCCTCGATAGCTTTTGCTATTGCGATGGGCACTGCAGGCACATGTGCCTGTTACTTCATCACACGGGCCTGATACTTTTCAGACAACTGAAAAGCCTGGTATTGAAACTGAATGGTCAAGAGGTACTGAACAATAGCCTACAGTGTGCCTAGTAAATGGTGTTACATATTTTCATAGATCCAGCCGGAAGTGGTATGAAGTAATACTACTGTGTAACATGTAGCAAACAGGAAATCCTTTTTCTTGTACCAAATCAGCCTAAAGGCCCACCATGGCCAATGAGGAAGGTTTGTCATAGCTCAAACCAGCCTGAGGATGACCTGAAATCATCCAAACCAGCCTGAGGAAGACCCACAATGATCCAAACCAGCCTGAGGAAGACCCACAATGATCCAAACCAGCCTGAGGAAGACTCCCAATGGTCCAAACCAGCCTGAGGAAGACTCCCAATGGTCCAAACCAGCATGAGGAAGATCAACAACAGGCCAAACCAACCTGAGGAACACCCTCAATGGTCCAAACCAGCCTGGGGAAGATCCTCAGTGATCCAAACCAGCCTGAGGAACAAACACTACAGTCGAAACCAACCTGCCAAAGACCCAATACAGTCCAAACCGGCCTGAGGAAGACCCACTACAGTCCAAACTAACCTGAGGAAGACCCACAAATATTCAAACCAGCCTGAGGAAGACCCTTCATGGTCCAAATTAACCAACCTGAGGAAGACCACCCATGGTACAAACCAGTCAGAGGAAGACCCACCATGGTAAACCAGTCAGAAGAAGACCTGCCATGGTCCAAACCAACCTGAGGAAGTTCTACCATGGTCCAAACCAACATGAGGAAGATCTACCATGGTCTCAACCACACTGAGGAAGACCCACAATGATCCAAACCAGCCTCAGGAAGACCCGACGTGGTCTCAACCAACCTGAGGATGACCCCCAATGGTCTCAACCAACCCGAGGAAGACCCACCATGAGGCCTTCATTTTCTATGTAATGATTAAGCCTGAGGATTTTGCCTATTTACCTATTGCTGTAACTGACAGAAGACTCCTTGGAGATGAAGCATTAACAAGTCACACTGAAGTCTGTATGCCCTATCTATAACTATTCCCTATTTATTAATATATTGATTTATGGAGCAACTCTAAAACTGTAACAATATAAATTACATTTCTTAATCACTTTGGATTTTGCAAGCATGCTCTTGTACCCAGCAGCAAAACAGCAATACTGGTCAAAGAAATTCTTCTCAGCTGAAAAACAAAATGATATAAACTGCATGCCTGTGACGAGTGGGAGATAAGAAACCAAAAAATCTCATTTTTAATATTCCAAAGAACATTCACAACAACATAGTGATTTCCCAAGAAATGGGTGAACATTACAATCAGATGAAAATGTACTGACAGATTTTACTAGTCTAAGATGAAAATAATGAAGTGAAGAGGTATTCACCAGACAACGCCAGTCTCATGCCAGACTCTTGCTTCTCGACAAATGTGCGTGTAGTACACAGGTTTGATGTCCAGGATGGCATCATCCACTTCCTCTACATCTTGAAGCTGCGTCGGATCTTTCTGTTACACAGATATTACAACTACATTATACAATGGATATAATAACTAAATGTCCATGGGCAGTTATTTATGCCTAAAATAGGTCAAATAATGACTTAAAAGGTTAAGGTTCCCCGACAAAATAGTCCCCCTGCCGGCGCTGCCCTTGCACTCATTCCATATGCATGTACATGCCCCTCTAACTCTTCCTTTATAGCAGAATTTCACATT
>JAUELE010240833.1:0-11399 GCA_031471655.1 Diodora aspera
ACTAAAATGGGGATCTTTTGCTTTCTTTCTTACTATCGATCCTGTGTTGTCCCTTTTCCTGATGTGCCTCTTACACAACACATTGCGCTATGGCTGAAATATTGCTCCCTGCAATGTAAAAATCCATTTCACTCACTCACTCAATTGTGACGGTTTTTATAATACCTGATATCCCTGACACTGACCATTTCAGAAAATCGACAAAAATTCACAAATTTCATCCTGGACTTTCTGAAATCCACACCACCACTAGCAATGTATACCAGCCATGATTGTATGAAACAGACTTGCTGATTGGACGCCAGGTTGCTAAGCAATCTGATGCTATAAACAAAACCATGTGGCAATTTAAAGCCTTCACATTTACATAGCCTAGATTTATACAGAGCAATATTTTTCTATCCAGAATGCCAGACTGATTAAATTGTTGTTCCGTATTGGTTACACACAAGATAAGCAAAGAGCAGACCTAATTAATTTTCCAAACGTTTGTTCATTATGAGGTTGTCAACACCCCAGCTGGTCAAATGTATGGAGATGGGACTTGGAAAGTGATCACGTTGTTCGGGTAATTAATTAGTTACACATATGACTTCAGCTGTCATTTCTCATAACATCAGATTTAACCAGAATGTTTGAAGTTTTCTCACACAGTGCCTCAATGTAGACTTTCATCAAGTCCCTGTGACTGTGATTATACTAGAATGCCCTGTTTAAAATGAGGGGTAACACATTTCCAAAACACCTCATTCTGAGACGAAAATA
The DNA here is from genome assembly GCA_031471655.1 of Diodora aspera. Taxonomy (NCBI): domain Eukaryota; kingdom Metazoa; phylum Mollusca; class Gastropoda; order Lepetellida; family Fissurellidae; genus Diodora; species Diodora aspera. Next base: position 766 of record JAUELE010240833.1, read on the forward strand.
GATACTTGCAACCAGGAGTGACAAATGGAGCCTATCAGTTATAGAACGAGGGGTCCGAGGCTTGGGCGACAGGCACACCTTGCTTTTCCCTTGATTTGTCAGGGGACTGATAAGACCAATAAAATGTCACTTAACTGTTTATGTTAATTCACACCTTCCCTCGGTATACAGTGCCCGGTTAGAGTCTGAAATACGATACTTTTGTTTTATCTTGTCTTTACAAGAGTGAGGTCTGTTGAGAAACCTGTCTGCTCCATGACTGCGAAACTATTATTACAGAGTCGTGAGTCAGTCTAGGTCAATTGAAGTAAGTCTAGGTTAGGCTATTCCACATGCATGCAAAGGAAGTAGGAGACTCGGAGAGTCTCTTGAATGAAAATAAAACTACTGGTAATATAAAATGGAATACTTCAATGACTAATTTAGTCCATATGTGCATGTGTTACTAGTTTAACTGGTAAGTTCAGTTTGTCTTTACTTTATTCTTCATCCAACAAATTAATACTCAGCAAATTATGTAAATTCCATAAAAGAGAATAATGTTGCCATTAAAAGACCTGTCAATTTACATACTGTTTCTTATCTCCAAACATTACGGAAACTATATTTAACCACTGGTATTGTTGTTTTCCCCCACAAGGCATGTCTTGATTTGCACCTCGGGTTATGATATTATATATTTGCTTTATTACAGACGAATGATATAGTAACTGGCATTACTGGAATAGAAAAATATAGTTTGTTGCTAAATTCAAACTTCTGTTTGGAAGTACAAAATTATTTGAGGACCAGAAAACCAGAATGGTGTACGTAGATGACAGTATTACCAAAACAACCTCTTCTTGATCTTCCCAATTTATAAGGAGGAAACAGTGACGTTCAATGAGTCTCATTTGATAGACAATATGTATATTCCTCCTTGGAATTAATCTGTAGCATTCTGAGTAAAGAAGTCTGACAATATCAAATGAATTCTCGAAGAATACACGTTACAATACAAGAATAAGACACTCTACCAACATAAATTGAACTATTTTGTGCTTTTGAGGTTCAGTTTTGCCTATTACAATAGTTCAGATATTTGTAGAAGATCTGTTATTCCGATTGAAAGTTAAACCTCGGATGAACATCTTCATCATTTTTGTGAATCATCTATTTCAGAATTCTACAAAGGTACATGTATACGTGTACTTTTCACAGTCACTAGCTGTTGGGAAACACGTAGACTAATTGTTAGTCTCTGGAATATTATTATGCAATATTGTAATATACTATTATAAAATTCTTACGGAGCCTAAACAAGCTAAATTTGCCTTTATCTAGACTTGCTAAAGTAAAGGGGGTGTGCTTACAGTTAGTGGGCCAGCATAGGATAAAATTAGTTACTCATCATCTGTGAGACAGACCAGGGAACAAGAGTCACTATGTTTTAGCTGTTAAAGGGACATGATCAGAGTTGCATCTCCAATAACTAAAAAGAACCTTCAAGTCGGTCTGACTAAAACATCGATACATCAATTACATAACGGCGAAATCCTACTGTAAATAATTGACGGTTAATTACAGTTTATTCGCCGAGAAGTTTACTTACGTGAACTCGACAATTAACTGCTATCCATTCCCCATTTTGGTGACGTCATCGTTTTATGGGTAGTAGCTAAAACGGTGACACGCCAAACTTGACGAAAATCTGCGGACAATGAAGTGAAATGATCGATGGAAATATATATTGTTTGTTGTCACCATTGTATCAAAACAATGTCACCATTTGGACCAAATATCTATCCCCATTTCGTCTAATTGTGACCGTTTCGTCCAATCGTATGTGATCGTTATGGCGTATCACCGTTTTAGCCAGTTCCATATTTGCTTACATTCTTCCAAATGCAATGCGCAATCTATTTATAGCGTTAGACGAAGACGGCAATTCCTTTTTCTTTATCGCCTCAATTAGTGTGAAATCGTTGCGTAAAAACAAATCAGAAAAAATACAGCACGGTATTATATTACTCGATGAACAGAAAGACAAGCTCTGAACATAGATTGGCGTACCTCGAGCTCCATCTCTGATCATGTTCCTTTAATGTTCAGAGGGAAATTATTTAATGTTGTTAATATACCATATTGATACAGTGAAGTACAGGCACAAGCACACTGTTGCCAATACGGTATTCGCCACAGTTTGCCTGTGAATAAAGCAAATTGTGTCGGATCCTAAGGGTACGGGTTCGAATCCATGTAGGAGACTCCGCAACAGTAGTCCCCTTTACAGGAACGTTTAGTCTCCAAAATAAAAAAAAAAAAATTTGATCTTCTTTCATCTATCACTCCATTCATTGACGTATATGTCACTGACCAGATTCAAATCCAGGCCAGTTTAAAATTGGTCTAGCCCAATTGGGAGCTGGCCTAGACCGATTCTAAGCTGGCCTGGGGTAGATCCAATTGGGATCTGGTCTTGATCAATTTAGAAGTGGCCTAGACCAGATCTAAATCATCACATAGCTACTTTAATATATCGATGGGTTCATGTAACTAGGAGCTTAGTGCACTTTCGTTGTTTTCTATCGAGAAAAAGTATAATTATTGTTTGTAAATCATCCAGTAAATCTAGCAAAAACATTTAGCGCCTTGATTCATTAACCGTTCCATATAGCATATTAACTAAATCAAAAATTCATTATTTTGCGAGAAATTTATTTCTTTGCCGTGAGATAAAACTTAATAACGTTACGGATCTTAGAGCCTGTAGATTAGAATTGTACCTGATTTTTATTTTTGATTAACTATTAAAAATTTAATCTTTTGCTGGATTTAAGAAAACTATTGTCAATATCTGTTAATCACTTCTTCAAACGCTTATGTCCTATTATTTGGGGGTATTTGAATAAAATGTTATTTTCTTTTTTTCCTTTTGAACTTCACACTTGAAATCAAAAGTTAAAAAATGACTTGACAATTTTTTCTAAATGGGACTCTTCCAAAACTCATATTGTGTATACTATTTAGATATCTGTAGATCTGGTGAAGCCCAGATTCCTAGGTCAATTTAAAACTGGCCTGGATTTGAATATGGTCTGTGACACACGATGTTGCTTCGCACACCCACGTATACATGTACTACTCAAAAGACGGTTAGTGATAACGCTATTATAATGCTGCGTGTGCCGATACATCATGATTTAAAACATTTTGAGAAACATTTCACGTGAAACATATTTTCCTAAAATTCATTAAACATCAGCTTTATATTTTCACCTGACCTTTAAAGGGACATGATCAGAGTTGCATCTCCAATACTGAACAACAACTTTAAAAAACCCGTTCAAATCGATCTGACTACAACATCGCTACATCAATTAAATAACGGCGAAATCCTAATGAAAATAATGGACGGTTAACTACAGTTTATTCGCCGAAAAGGTAACTTAATCCAGAATTAATTCTTTAAGTTCCCCATTTTGGTGACGTCATCGTTTTATAGGTCATAGTTAAAACGGTGACACGCCAAACTTGGCGAAACGGTTTTTAGTCTACGGACAATTCAGTGTAATGATCCATGAATATATATCTCTTTTGTTGTCACCATTGTGTCCAAAAAGTGTCACCGTTTAGACCAAATATCTAGCCCCGTTTCGTCTAATTGTCACCGTTTCGGCCACTCACATGCCACCGTTATGGCGTGTCACCGTTTTAGCATGTTCCATATTGGATTACTTTCTCAAAATGCAATGCGGAATCTTTTTTTAGAGTTAGACGACGACTGAAAATACATTTTCTTTATCGCCTTAATTAGTGTGAAATCTTTGCGTAAAAAAAACGGGAAAAAATACAGCACGGTATTAACTTACTACATGAACAGAAAGACAAGAACATAGATTGGCGTACCTGCATCTTTAGTCATGTTCCTTTAAGCGAATTGGTAAATTTTCAGTAGTAGCAATATTGCATGAAAGCACCCTTTCTAAAAATAGTTCCGGTAAACTGGCAAACAGCACAATCGATTATATCAATTTATTTTATGCTTATATCAGGTTTGACCATTAACTTCTTTTGAGTAAAATACATAACAGAAAATTAATGTTCAGAGGGAAAAGTATTATAATATTGCGAATATACCTCATTAATTTAGTGAAGCGGTTGGTTTCGGATCCTGAAGCTATGGGTTCGAATCCTTGCAGGAGACCCCACAGCAGAAGTTGTCCTTAAAGGAACGTTTAGTCCCCAAAATTTAAAAATGCATTGACCCTTTTTTTACTATCACTCCATTTCATTGACGTACATTCTCTGGACACGCGAGGTCGTTTCGCACACCTACGTATTTTACCGCCACTTGAGCACATGTTAATTCTCACAGACAGAACAGTAACTATGAACGTCTGTTTAGTACCAAAATAGACCCGGATCATATATTTTGGGAATAATTCTTGGAACGCGCTATAAAACTTCATTTGCATATTTATCATATCGCTATCGCTAAACAGTAAAATAGTGGGCAAAAGATAGTACAAACCCATGGTTAATTATCAATAAAATGAAAACTGACAAGAATATGATAATCAATGATGGTGTATTCGGCAAAATGGTCAAATGTAGAATGTCATACATAATTTCAGCACAAATCTTCGATCAGATGACGTACACGTAACGTTTACAAGAGCAGAGGATAGGTATATCACAGTTCACAAAAATGATCAGAAGCAATACTGTACTGTGACATGTCCGAACCCTTCTACTAATTACGTGGTACACTAAATAAGAGTGCGACCACCACGAGCACCAATGCACGCCCAAACTTGCTGCCTCATTGATGTCGTCAGCCGCCTGATGGCGCAATCAGGAATCCGATTCCATTCGTCCCTCAAAGCTGTTGGTTTGCTGGTGGATGTGACGATTGAGGTATTCCTATATGTGTTCGATTGGATTCAAATTTGGTGAGCGTGTTGGTCATGGAAGAACATTGACCTTGTTCGCATTCAAGAAGTCCTGGACGAGCCTGGCTGTGTGAGGTCTAGCGTTGTCGTGCTGTAGGAGTTTTCCCTGTTGTTGTTGGCGAAGGAATGGCAGCACCACAGGTTGAAGAACATCATCTCTGTACCAATGGCCGTTAAGGTTGCCGCAAATCCCACCCCAAACCATCACACCGCTTCCACCATACGTATGGACTTCTGCATCATGGTGCCAAACGTTCCCCTCTTCGACGGTAAACTTGGACTCGACCGTCGTTGTGAAACAGGTTAAACCTGCTTTCATCAGTGAAAAGGGCTCTCTGCCAGTTACGGTCCAACCAACGTCCTACTCTTCTGGCCCGAGCAGTCTTCGACGTCGGTGTTCCAAGGTCAAGGCCATTGCACGCAAGGATCTGATACCTGCAGCAACGTAGGCGTCGTAACACTGTGTATCGAGTGAAACGGTGTCCTAAGGCAGTTGCTGCCGTTTTGTCCGTGACGAATCTGTTGCGCAGATGGTAAGTGTGCAGATACCGGTCTTCCTGTGCCGTTGTCACTCGTGGTATGCCGTATCTTGGCCTGTCCTGTGTACTGCCAGTCTGTCTGAAGCGTTGAAACAGTCTCACGATCGTTGCTCGTGTGCAGTGGAGGTTTTCTGCAATCTGGGCGTGGCTGGCCTCATCTTCCCCTCCCCCCTCCTCTCTCACAGAAAGATTGCTATAATGTTCCACACACTGCACATCTACTCTGTGCAACGGTTTACCAAAAAGCTGGTCTTTAAAATACTGACTCTTTCTTTATTTGATGATGAAAAGCTTTATCTGGTTGACTCCCATTTCTGTACCATTTAGTTCAGATGATTCCCCTAAATTAACATCAACCCCAAGCTGAAGTCCAACATCCTGGGCACGTTGACATACTTGACCAGCTGATCATCACATCAGTCAAGCAAATATCCGCAAAACAACACCAAGACATCTGGTAGATACAGAGCCTCAACATTAATCAGATCTTCAGTACACTGTTGTTCGACTCCCCATCGTTCTTGGCGTCCTTGGTTTTGTGCCTCATGATCTGAGAAATCTGATCAGGAATTTGCCAGAGAACACAGCCTTTCTGACAGTATGTGCAACGCAGAAGGCTGCTGTATTGGGGAGTCTCCATATTTTTGCGCAAGGTCCTTGGTAGGTTCGACTTGGCAACGCTTCACGGGAGCTCATCCCATTCGCTGGTGTTGAGGGAAGTAACTGTGCCAGGACCCTCATCACCCGACTCTCCTCTGCTACGTTTGTAATCGGTAAATAACGACAAAAACTGTCATCTTGTGAATTAATGTCCTGCTTGGCAAAATCATCGTAACTGAGAATGATGAAAGGGTCTTTTACTTTGGAGATCCATCTTTGGCGCAGGTACAGGCAGTTTTGGAAAACGATTTCTTCTGATTGGCCAATATTAACAGCATCGTCGTCTGTTATCAAGTAACGAAGATCAGCTAATAATCCTTTAACATTGACCAATCAGAATGCAGTTAGTACTTTCACCGGTGGACAGAACTGCCAATTCCGCTCACATGCTGATCAAAGATAGCAACAACGTATTTTGGGGGGAGTTTACAGTAAGGAAGGAGGTTTGTGACATTTTTTTAATGAAATGCATGATCAGTAATGTAGACGGAAGAATATCTGCCATGATTGCCACGTTTCGGTGTTGCGACCAACAACTTGCTGTTCTGTTTGTCCTACCACTTCTGTATGTCACTATATTGAAACATATAGAATATCAGTCGATGTTTTAATGGGAAATCAAAGCCTCACGCTCGAGTGGACAATATGGCGGAACGTTCTCCTGTCTTTATTGTTAGTACCTTAGGCCTAACAAGAATTGTGTGTAAATTTAATTAGTGATCAGAGTCGGGTTCCTGTGCTCCCCAACCCTGTATTGCAGTCCAAACACCCCTCAAGAGCACTTTCGACACTCAACGTCACTAGGGATACATCGAACTGGTCGCCATGAAGGGGTTTAGACGTTTTGGGCTGCAGTGTGTGTGTGTGTGTGGGGGGGGGGGGGGGGGGTTTTGAGGGTGTACACAAATTGCACAAGACCAGCTCATTACACAATATTATATCTGTTTATCCATTACACTAAATTGCAGCCACTTTTTGAAACATAACCTTAAATGACACCAACCGGAAATTCAAAGCGTGATTGAAGATAAAAGCATGATAACCTCTATTTTTGCTAAATGGTGACTTAGTGCTCTTTGACCTCTGCAAATCAGACGTACACGTATTATGATTTCGGGTCTTACCTATTGCCTGAACTAAAAATTAACCAGAAACCAGAAAGTGGTTGATGTAAAAACTATCGAACTGTTAAATGTACATGTTGAAGAATTTGTGCAAAAATAATCAAATAGGTAAAGTTAACCAGTGACGGATTAACCAGCTTGGGCCCCTCCCCTTTCATTAACTATGTTGTGTCCCCTTCAACTTCCCCCTCCCACAAATCCCCTAGACCCAGCCCTGGTAGCCATACTACAAACAGTTAACACCTGCGCTGGAACACTTTTCCGTTTACAGTATTGAGAAAAACATTCAGTTTTCTAACATGATAGAGGACGCATATGTTTTCACTGCAGTGCTGAACGACCTCGTCTTTTAATATTTATCTATATTAGAGAGTAGGCAAAAGCATTAAACATGCTATATGTTTTATGGATCAATCGTGGTATGTACATATTTTTATGTATGTTTATCGTTCCCAAAGTTATTTCGCGAAAAGAAAACATTGAATTTGACCACGTATCCAACTTAATAATGTTAAATAAACTGAAATGAAATGGAATCTTTTTAAATCATCAAACAAAATATAATACAACATAAACAAATCAAAATACGTGCAATTAAAAATATTATTATTTTAAAATGTTAAAATAAAAACAAACAGTGCATTGTAGATCCTAAAATAGAATTAAATAAATCCGTGTTCTGACATTTCCAAGAAAATGATAACCTGCAAGGTGCACTCCGTACTTTCACAGAATCAGTCCCGTGTTCGCACCTGTGAGACGGGTCACCTTGCGAACAAGTGCTGTAGTAATCCAGGTGCCGTATTAAAACTGTTAATTGGGATGTGAGATGTCAGTGCTAAGACGGGGACTCGTCGACTGTCACAGTTCTGTACGTCCATTCCAATGTCTCGTCCTCTGTGCTCCCTATAATTTCCTTTGCATTGCCTTCGTAATCTCGAAAAACAAATATCAGAGCCCGGCCGAGCTATTTTTAGAATATATGCTCATCTGACGCAGGTTGCTGCCAAAAACTTCGTCACAAATCCCGAAATTTAAAGGACGGATTGCCCTGCGCATATTTCTTAAAGCGAGACAGTCATGAGGGTAATTTAGTGCAGAGAAGATCTAAATATTTTAATGTTGATGTTTTACTTTGGTTGAATTTGAGTGCTGTGTCTGCAGATTGCGCGCCCTAGGTGTCGTCTGCCCACGCGGAGCACGTGATAAGCGTGTAAACTGTGGAATATGGCACGTATTGTTCTGAAAGTGACAGCAGTCAAAACAATTATTCACAAAACGCCATGTTTGTATATATACGGTACTGAGTTTGGTGGTTGGGCTATCAGAACTACGTTTTTTAACTTTTCTAAATCGGTGGCGTGTCCATATCGTCATGAGATAGCGATATATCTTGAAATAAACTTCTTAGTTTTCTGTGAAAGATTTGTTTTCAAGGAAATAGTGGTCATATAAATTGCCACTGCTTGGGGCGTTACGACAGGATTGATGTCACCCGGTGCGATGTATCTGATGCATGGTGTGATCCTGTCAAACTCCCGCCTCCACCCCACCCCGGGACATCCTGTCGGATCGATCTTTTGACTTCTGCGCAAACTCAGCTTACTTTTGGCTACTAGTACAACCTTCAATCTCAATCCTTAACCACCTCTAGCCCAAACTTCCTTTAACACATTCAGAAAGTGAGGAAGAACATTGGATTTTATCAAAACTGCACACGTTAAATTAAAAACCCTCCGTCCCTGGACCGGTTCTCTTCTAGACAGACGCATGCGCTCGTTTGTCTGAGAATCCCTTGATTTGCTTTCACTTCATGTATTTTAATTAGTGATCATGCTTTTAATCTCAAAAGATCAATGTTACTTAATGTACCTCAAGTTGGAATCAAAAGTTGTATTTACCTGAAATGAAACATAACACAAAATTTTAATTAATTTGATATCCTTGAATAGATGCTTAATTTAAATAATGAACCCAAATTGAATAAAACGCCTTCAAATATAAAGTACCCAATTCTAAAATATTAAACAGAGATACAAGGTTGAACAATATTTTTTATTTTCAATAACATATTATAACTTGCAATATATCACTACCAAATTCATCCGAAAAAAGACGTTCGGGAAATTATATCTGATCAAGCTGATCTGGTAATGTTTCAATCTGTGCAAAAATTGCAGAATAATGCTCAGATCTTTTTAACACGATCTTCCTAAGCGTGATAAGCCCATCGTGCATTTGCCACACGAGGCTTTTCCGAATGCGATGGGTTGTAATAATGGAATTATAATATAGGGCATAAAACGCGTCGGGATCGCCTCTTTTATGAACGCCGTATCGAGTATTATTGGCGAATATTTAAATCTGCGTTTTCTCTTTGAAAAATATATATCGATGCAATAAGAGTTGTTCTTTGATGTCGGCGACACAATGAAGGTTTATAACGGTGTTATAGCTCTTTTCGAAGCAGATCAATATGGAAGAAAAAGATTGGGGAAATCGTAAAACTTGAGTTTATGTCCCCGATTTTATTCTCGGAGAGGTGCAACATTATTGCCACCGTTCATGTCGCGCCTGGCTGGTTTTATGTAACCCAAACAAATCAAATTTCTCGGGCGAAACTATTCAGACTGTCACCGTTGCCATGGGATACGGGTATTAACGCCGCATTCGCATCACCTCGGGGATTTCCGTTGCGTAACCGAATGCCATATCTTTTAGCAAGGAAAAGCTAATGATGAAGATTAACAATGAGCAATTGTGAAGTACGAGGGATGACTTTTCCAACGAAGGACGAAGAGAGAATTTTACAACCGTCATATGGTCGTCACGTTCTTCTGTCGGTCATCCGGGCTTTTATTGCCGACTGGGTTTTGTCTGGCTATCAAAGAGTTTCGGCCATGAAATCTCCGCACAAATGATTACGAAACAAAATCGTTGACACGGTTGATAAGCATGAGCATTGGCAGCAACGTGAGAATTTATGGGCTCTTATTTGACATAATAGGGATGTTAACCGATGACACAAATGGAGAAACGGTCCATTCACGAGATGAGTGGTATGTAACAGAATAGGGAGTCGCGATGATGTCTTTTGATGTTCCTTGTCCTTGCAAGGTTCCGTACATGTCTGCGCTTGCGTCTAGGAGATTACGTAAGTGACTAAAATTGGCTGGGACTAAAACCAGTACATGAGTACTCGAGTTCGAGCCGCTGAATTAAGTGACTCGAGTCCAAATTTAAAGGGACATAATAGAGTCAAAAATCAAAAAGAGTAAACCCTTTCATTTACATTCACTCTTTAAAGGGACATAATCAAAGTTGCGTTTGGATAATCGGTCAAAAACCTAAAATACGTACCATTCGCTCTTATTGTA
>JAUELE010240844.1:0-11398 GCA_031471655.1 Diodora aspera
CAATCATGTGTCGCGTCTCTCCTAACCCTCTGCGAAGTAAAGACGTTATGTGTTTAAACATTTTCAAACGTTACTTCTCGTGCAGTTATGTGACATTTCATTGAATGTCTATATTTAGAATGTTGGGACTTTCCATTCTCGCAAAACGATCGTCTTGAATAGGAGTGGGTTCAGGGTATTTGACGGATGAAATCAGTAGTCTATTTATAGCCTGAATTTTGAGGATGTGCAAAAGATATGCTGCAACTAAAATGACTTAAAGGTTTGAACCGGTAAATGGTTAACGTGGGCCGGTATTAACTGAACATCAAACGCATATTTATCTTATAATCGGATGAACCAAATTCCTAACCCATTATACTTGAACGTTAACTTGCATTTTTACAGTGTAGACAAGATCTGTAAAATATCGAATAGAATGGTGCAAGTGCATCAGCTGCAAACGCTAGCCATTTGATACTCGACTCATTTGCAACACATTTAGCTGCTTTTTACGACATGCCTAATCAGGAAACAATGGTGTCGGATGTTTCATTTCACATCAGCGTAATCGGTACAGCTTTTCGATATTTATAATTCATGAGATGACATTTCCCTAAAGAATTGTAAATTCTGGTAATGTTGGTTCATATTTCAGTGCGAGACTATGCCTGGTATTTTTATTCTATGTTGCAAATTGATACCAATGATGTGTAGCAGCCGTTGGCAACAGTGTTTGACCCCCTGGGTTAACTCCAGGGGGGTAGAGGCACATTCGGACTTTGGAAGGGGGCGTGACCCTTCTGCCCGAAATCCGTTCCTCCCATTCAGCCAAAAACGTTTATCTCTGCTGTTGCCCAAATTCCAAGCGTTATTGCCCGAATCCTGCACGTTTTGTGTCCAAAACCGGGGGCTGCAACTGCCTCTCCTCTCCCCTGTCCCTTGGTTAATACAGTTAACTGCATGGTTTACATAAAAAGGGAAATTTGGCAGAATGTATTGAAGTAAAATCAAAAGATGTCCAGATATTTTAAACTGTGTACTACATGTATTAAGTGACTGAGGCCACAGTTTTCCCATGAATCCATGTTTGTAGCGTGGTCTCGGGAAACACAATTTGAAGTTGGATACGTGGTCAAATTCAATGGTTTCTTTTGGCAATATAACTTTGGGGACGATAAAAATATGTACATATTACGATTGATGCATAAAACAAATAGCATGTTCAATGATTTTGCCTACTCTCTACCTGAGATAAATTATTAAAAGACAGGAGAGACATTTAATAGCATTTGTCAGGCTGTCTAATGACGACGGTAATTAATTTTATATAGCGCCTAACTGCTCAGTGGCTCTTTTCACTGGTCAAAGGACTTCCATAACCACACATACATGTATACAGTCTCGACTCCCTGGGGAGTATACACCTCTTGCTGCCAGTTAGGCGCGCCGAGATAATTCTAACAGCCACTATCTCGTCCTCACGGGTACCCACTTAGCAGCTGGGTGGACTGTGGTGTATGCATGTGTTAATGTTTCCACTATCTGATCCTTTACCAACGGATGACTAGGTTTTTTACGTGCACTGGGGTGTGTACTGTACACGGGGCGAAGCGAAACACTGAAAGGACCCTCACTTAAGTTAGTCCCAACGCACAAATGAGCCCGCCGCTTAGGTGGGGCTCGAACTCGGGACCCTACGCTTCCCAGTACAGTACATGTTATTTATTTTAGACATAATGCTCCAAACATATATTCTGCTTGGGAACACGTATCCAACTTTAAGGACAACAAAGCAAAACTATTTGCTTATCAAACGAAGTGATTTTGGTGAATACACTGTGGGTGTATGTCTTTCAGATGGTAGTCCTTGTGATGACGTCACGTGCCTGTACGGCGGAATCTGCCGAGCGGATGGTGATGACGTCAGCTGCTCTTGTCTAATGAACTGCAGCCGCAGAGAAACCGAGCCTGCTTGTGGCAGCGACGGTGAATGGTACCGGAACCAGTGTGAACTGCAACAGGAAGCTTGCAGGAGTCAGCAGAACATAGTAGCAGCTGATGTTGACACCTGTACGTTTGTTCATATACTTCATAACATGTTGATTGAACCCATTATTATTATTATTAGTAGTAGTATTTATATTATTAATGATACATAATTTGATGTTAGTTGGCCTCCTGCAACGCACAGAGGTCACGGGCTTGCGAAATTTAGCAACGTGGAGCCCGAAGAGCAGTTAGATGAGTGATCGGATGACGTTGGAAAGCTTCCAAGTCTTCAAGGGTTCGCCCTTGCGTCGCACGAAGACACTAGCAATGTCAGTGATGCCACCTTGAGAACGTGACTTTGCTTGTAACTTTCCTCAATCCATCTAGCTGAAGTTTGATACCTGGTCCGCAATCGATGGTAATGTTAAAGTTAACCTTCTAGCGCCAAACTGGCAGCTTGGGTTGTATACTCCCCAGGGAGTTGACGAATGTTGTGGATGGCATTGTTCCGGGGTAATAATGTGGCGCTTTGAGAATGCACTAGTATAAATACTAGAGCGTTATATTAATATAATGTAGAACAGCATGAGCAGTCACCTCCCAAGGACTCAGCTCTTCAACCCTGTTTTCGCAATCCGGACAGCGAATGGTACCGGGTCCCTAGTAGCGATGCCAAGTTGTACCGTCATAGCACCCTGGGCAAAGTGTGGAGACTTCGTAACACAGAAGGGATCTATATTAAACAAACACTCAAAGTTTGCATCCATGAGACATATTCTTGTTATATTTCATCATCTCCAACTTTCAAATGCCACTCAAAGATATATTCTTCTTCTCATGAGATTTATATCATGCCGCGCCGTATATATTTTTCAACATAATGATATCACTGGGTCACCACACGAAATATCTGTCTTGTTTTAAACAACATCCATGCAATGCTAATATGATTACTGTAAAACCTGTAATGAACTTTTTCAGCGCTAAGTGTCGTTTTTCATCCTTGTTTTTGTAGGCCAGAACCCGATGACTGGCATTCCCATGTGTCCTGAAGACAATGGTGAGTTCATAATTTCAAGAACTGTCATCTGCGCGATTCTTATACGCTAACCCTAACCATTGCCTAATACCCTTTTAACTCTTTCTATCGACCTGCTCCGAACCATGGGGAATATGCAGTCAGAAAGACTACTGGTCTACTTCCAACAATGTGCATACATTATACGCAGTAACTTTCTAAAGAATTGTTAGTTAAGTATTGTCACCTAAAAATGCTAAAAGTGCTAACATGTTTGTTATATGGAGGTGTGACGTTTTTGTATGGGGGGGGGGGTTAACATTACGTGGGGATTTCTCTCGACACAGTTAGAAAATACTGAGATTATTAAGGTTTTTGAATCAAAGGTTAACTTTGTTCGGCAGCTCTTTTTTCAACCTTGGATGACAAATTTCAAAAACCAATTTGAATACCCCGAGCTTGTGTTGTAAGAGATCGCTTTCAATGCATAGTAAACTATCTATTTGCAGCTAAAGCACTGTGGGGCAGCTGGTCTCCTTGGGTGGCTTCCGGTGACGTTGACTTCCGGTTCCGGTCATGTGACATTGAGGGTCATTCTCTAGGGAAGATGAGGACATGTCGGGGACCGAGAGTCGAAGTGCGTTCTTGTAATGTAAGAGACCAGGGAACATGCAAAATGTGGAATGGAACATCGAACGGAAAGTTTTCCTACCGATGTGACGGCGTTGACGTCAGGGATATAAAGAATGCAGGTAAAGAGAAAAAATAATTCTTCATGATTTGTAAATGCTATTAAAAACGGAGTGTTAAAAAAATTGACCAAATGTCAAAATTTCAAAAACGTCTTAACTTTGATAACATTTTAAATAAATAACTTTCCATGGCATATAGAAGTTGGTGCAAAATAAAAACATACTGTTTCATAGTTCTAAAAAGGAAAACCAGTAACCAAACGTCCGACAGAAATACGTGTTCTTGTAGCTCAAGAAACATGATAACATGGTACTGCGGTTTTCCTCTTTTTGTCTGGAACAGGTTCACTCCCTGAAATTCTTACGAGGTCAAAACTCAATGCCAAAAGTAAAGGTTAACATTTGGATTCGTAAGAGGATCCAGCAACATAGATGCGTTTGATCATGGCCTAAGAGACGATACGCATACTTCTTCATGTTACAATGACGTCTAATAGATCTTCGACATGCTTTTACCTTGTGTCTCTTTTTCAGAAATGACATTTGGAGCAGCAGCTAATGGAGGTAAATATCAACCTATGTTTGTCTTTAAAAACAGACTGAAAGCAAAATATTAAATGTTTCGTGTTTAAATGTTACACGTTACGTTTACGAGGTGTGCTCTTTTGATCAATGAATATGGTTATTATATAAGATCATTAGCCCATTGGGCTGTAGTTCAATAGAACGCGTACCAATGTCTTTAAAGACCTGCACTTCACTCAAGTCGTTCAAGAATGCCCTCAAGACATACCTCTTCAAACAGTTTTTCCAGAGCTGAGGGACTATTTCTAGGCTTCCTTTTAACTTTTTCTTTATTATTGTCAGCGCACTGAACGGTCCTGTCCGGAATTTTGCGCTCATAGTCATATTTAATATGTATCTATTCGGAAGTACATGTACTTTCCTCTTTCTCTTTTTAAATAGGAGATTTCTGTCGATATTCCCTGTACGATCTCAAGAGAAAGAAGACGGTGTTCACCAAGTTCAACCTCTCCCAAGTTGTGTCCAAAGGCCACATTAGGAGATGGTGTTCCAAAGAGGAGGCATTCCTTGTCTCCTACACACCCCTCCACGTCTGCAAGCGCCACCTGATGGACATTTGTAAGTCCTCACGAAAATGCAAGGGGTCCAAGCTTGCACGAAGACAGAGGAACCTCGGAGACTTCGCTCACGGATGCTGGAAAAGTTTCATCCTTGGCAATAGGATTCCATCAGGAATGTCCAATATCCATTCTACATTCACTTTCCTGTGTCAACGCTTTTCACCTGAAAGTCGATGGGGCAAGATATTTGGCCATAAAAGAACATACTTCGGAACAATCTACGACACAGCCAAGAAGATACCCGTGGCGTCTCTAGCTAAAGTTACACGACTTGGTGAAGACACCTGGCCTAAAACCGAGTTCATGATCGAGACAGGTAAACCACATTTTTTGTCACTCTTACATGTGTAACCTTTAAAGTTAGATTCGTGGTCAAACTCAGTGTTTTCTTTTCAAAACTAACAAGTTATGGAACGATAAATATACTGTAACATAAATTTTGTACATACATGTACCACGAATACTACACGAAAGATGAAGTATGTCTGTCGGTTTTACAGTCTCTTGAATGGCCATATCTATTTGGTGACCCCCATGCCATTTAATAGAAAAAAATGGAATTCCAAATTTTTCCACAGAATCTTGAAAATATTCATAAACGTTTAAAAACCTTACACTTGCAAATATATGGTATATGCTCACATTCGGAAAGCATTTGAAAATCGACGAAACATTCTTCGGTAAACCCTTAGAGAAAGGTTCGGAATGAGGCTGGCTGTCTGAAAGTCGAAAATATATCCGTTTGCATCTGCCGTGACTGAGGGGATACGGTGTTATTTAATTAAGCATACACTTTTACAATGTATGATCTAGAATGTGTGTTATTTATTTCATACAGATAGTAGGAGTCTATTGTAACTTTCGGGCCGTATCGAACTTTAAAGTATTTCCCACATAACAGTTGGGCATGAGCTCACCTGACAACGATTTGTCTCATGAAGAGAAATGCCTCCTCATTAATTAATTATCAGATAGAGGCATCATTGATTGACGCTATCAGAGTTTCAATCTCACGGCTGACACATCATTGGGTTAATTAATCATGTTCCTTCCAAAGTTTAAAGAATACTTTTTCTAAACTTTAAGCTATTCTCTGTGAAACATAAATTAATAAAATTAAATTAGAGGGAAATATTAATTAATGGATTGTATCAGTTCATTTCATTCCATTGTTAGCTTGAACTGAATGAACGTGAACGATGTTCATGTTCAGTTACCTTAAAGTTGGATACGTGTTCCAAAGCTCAAAATTATGTCGGTGCGTTCTGTGTGAAATAATAAACATAAACTATCAATCAGACATTATAGAAGTGTTTGCCTAATTAAATAGCGCTTGTAGTCACGTGTTACGTTCACGAAGGTCTAGGACACTTTGACGATTAGCTGAAAAATTCGAATACATAATATTTCACCCCGGGGTGAAGTATTCACAGACGGCTTTTCAAAAGGTTATTTAACCGACAATCGTACTTTATTTTTAGTGCATTATTCATCGTATGTTCAAAACTTTATGTATATTTATCATTACAAAGATTGTTTTTTGCAAAGAAAACAATGAGTATTAAAACCTATTCAACTTTAAGTGAAAAGTATCCAATAAGAATTGTTAATGAAAATCGGTTTATATATTAAATACATGTATTTTACTAATTGGTGTCAGTATCTTCATATTTGCACATCCAGTACTAGTCTTGTTTGATAAACGGTACAAGGAAATATCATCACTTGGAATACATTCAAAATATTGCGGCCAAAGTCAATTATAGAAACAGTACTAGTAGATGCATGATTGAATTAAACGGATACAGTTGGGCACTTGCCATTATGAAAAAAAAAACATTTTAAATTAAAAGTTATTCTTTTGGGTTATCAACACACACACTTTTTAGGTTACCCTTAAAATTGCCAAGTCTCCCCATCCCGAGCTTTAGCCACTTTTTATTAATGTATATATTTTAGCTCCAACATATGCCCCCTTTTATTTCTCAAAACATTGATTTCCTCCCTTCCCCTCCCTTGAATATGTTCCATTAGAAATGGACCCGGAAACCAATCTATCAACGAAAGGTCGATAACCTTGTACCAGAGACGATATAGCTTTGTACCAATGTACGCATTTCAGACATTTAAAACAGGGCCATGTTGCAAAATATAATGGTTGGTTCTTTCACAGCTTGTCAGTCGTTAACTTATAATTTTTCAGGTTTGATTGACGAGCCGCTGACCTTCAGTTGGTTATTCAAGAAGGAAAAAGGAATGGCCACAATGGTTGACTCCCAGAAATGCCAATCTGATTGGGATTGTGGATTTGGAATGAAACAGGCATTGCCACTGGACTATGACATGTCAGGCTACAGGATTGCCCACATCATGTGGCCGGAGTTGATTGGCCACGAGGTTGAAGCCAAACTATCCACCTTCTCTCTAACAAACGTGGCTCCAATGCATCCATCCCTCTATTCTGCCTGGCGTCATGCTGTTGCTGAAATTCGTTCATACGCTCTGAACTTGTGCAAGATTCCGTTAGAGTCTAGCCCAATGATGACCGCGGATTCTGAGCTCTACCTTGCCTCTGGTACAGTACCATCGAGTGATCCACCAACTACCATTGGCAACGACGTGAATGTCCCTTTCCTCTTCTGGATGGCTGCGTGTTGTGTGCGTGATGACGGGGTTCAAGCATTTGCCATTTATGCCAGAAATATAGGCGACAGCCCAGTCATTGTAGCCCCCATACTTCAATTAGAATCACTGCTGCAGGACATATACAAGGTTAGGCCGAAGAATATTAGTCTCCGAATCTTCCCAGCTGGAGAAGAGGCTTGTGGAGAGCTGCGCAATGACGTCAGTCGATCAATCAACGTCTAAACTAAATGTTCATCGCTAGTTAACTCAAAACAGGAGTGTTTCGTGTGAGAAACTTCATTTGTGATAAGGGTGCTGTACGAAAGTGACGAACACCATTGCGGATGAACGGCAAGGAATGGAGAAAATATAATACTGAACAATATTTTCAATTTTTACGTCAGTGCCGATAACCATGGTTGTGCTACCTATAGATTCGTTAGACGCAGCTGTATATACATACCTGCAGATGTTGTTGAACTTCTAGTGATATATACATTTAACTGGCTGTGTAATTATAAAATGTGATGGAACTTTTGGCTAGTGTAGGGTAGCTTGTATTGTGTGTGAAGACAAAGGCAGAACACATATGTTGGTAAAGACAGAGAAAATGGAAAATGCTGCAGGTACGTGTCCTTATTTGAGAGTAAATCGATGGCTTTTAATTGGTCAACAATTGCGATACCGCTTAGTTGATAGCTTGACTCATTCTAATGTAGATCATTGTAAACATTGCCTTCAATAACTCATCAAGCTAACCGTTAGTTAAATAATGACACAATTTAATCATTCGTTTTGCATAATCCATTGCGTTAACGTATGATCGTTACATTCAGCTATGGATAATATATCTTCGTTGTTGTAATTACACCTTTCAGAAAGTATTTACATTCTGAAATCTCCGTAAGCATCTCATGGACAAGATATTATATTTAACAGACGTACAACCGATTTCAAGGAATAAGGTTAATGGTGAATCTGTACTTGTGCATAAAATAAGGGATCCGATGTTGTGTCACACGAGTGGTAATGGCTGATGCAGAGCATACACAACAAGTTGTCGAGCCTGTGGTGGTCATACTCATATGCCAGTGAGTCTATCCAATTTATATGTAATATAAATTTAATGATGGTTCTGGTCATAAAAGGTTATCCGATACGTTTCTCAATTATCCTTTAATATCCCATTAGTATGATTGTGTTAACGGGTGTTTGGTAAGCTAAATGAGAAAAGTAAACACATCATGTGATGGTGACGAACAATCTTTAAAAAAACTGTAACAAAAGATAATGAACAGATTAACAAATTTAAACCAGTTTATACCTTATTCTCATTCTGTTATCATTGTTTCAGTCTCGTTATTCATATCAGTGTTCATGTTATCAAGTTTGTTGAAAGAATGTTGTAATATTACGTGTATGCGGCCATTCACATTCTTTATTAATACAAATGTTGTTAACCTATGGATGTACATACAAAATATGTTCTATTTGTTTACGTATCACATGTATTTAAACCACACATTGTTTAGCCGCTTTTTCTATATATTGTTTATATACCATACAGATTCGTGTTGGATGTTACATCTCACTACGCCCTCTTATAGTAGCACCGTTGAATGTTGTACGTTGTTAATCTATTCCAGACTAAATCCAGCTGTTATTAATAGTTTTGTTGATGAAGTCCTGTGCCCTGTATCGCGCTTTAGACCTGTGATATCACCATGTTACACATTATGTTGACGTGCACCTTATTGCAGAACATTTCCTAATGTTGCAATAAAGTATATTTCTTTTCAGGTATTCGTCTTTTCGTTGTTGTCTTTTGTAAAGTTTTGAAATATTGTTTTAACAGTATACTTTGTTGGAAATTGGAGTTATGAAGACAGTTGCAACTACACGTTGTCACGCCTTACAAGCCTCTGCGGCTAGGCTGTCATTACGACAACAAGGCGTGATATCAATGCAAATGCGCTCCAGACAAAACCAGTCGGACTACTTTCAAGGCGCATAACTCTTGACAATGTGTTTGACCAGTAAACCGCTGTAAACAGGCGCCAGCATTCTGTAAATATCTACATTTCAACACATTGGTATATTCATTTTGGCAAGCAAATATCAATTTAAAGAGAGTTCATGCGGCGTTGTATTGATGAGAATGATGTTGCAAATTCGTGGGAACTGTTTTCTTTAACGCTTGGATCTTTCGGTTTACCCAAAATGTTTACTGATTGGCAGGGGTATATTCTGTACATGGCACCAGCAGTTTGTGGTCCAACTGTACTTGACGGTTACGAAAATGCAGGAAGATGTTCCAATTGGTAAGAAGAGTCGTGAACAACAAAGATGGGATCGAAATTATATAATACACTTACAACGATTTCGAATGGCAGCCCCCCGAACACACACTCTTTTGACAACGTACATGCTTTTTTGTATTGGCATTTAATGTAGATCTGCCTTCCTGCATCAAATTTCAAATGTCTTGAAATTGCATGTCCCCCCCTCCACACACACACTTTTAAGTTGCTTCCGCCGCCCTTGGTCTAGTAGGGACCATAGCATATAGATTATACTTAAATATATATTGCAAAATGACCAGATAATATAGGAACGACCCTACACTCTATTGCAGGACGTGTTTGGGTTGTATGCCCTTGTAAAGAAGAAAGACTTGCTGGTGTGAACTTGGTCAGATACTGTACGATCACCTTTTAAATGATCAAGCGAAAAAGACCAAACCAGATCAAAAGAGACCTATGTGAGAACACGCTTTGATGTAACTTGGCCTTCAGGCAGTATATCCAGTGGGCATGGCGTCTTAAGGATGGGTATCCTGGTAACCGTCCTGGTATTCTTGTCCAAGTCATACCAACAGTTCTACAATGTTGCCACTAACACATGAACGTGTATTTATGTTTAGTCTCTCGAAACGTTCGTAACTCTCAGTCTGTGTTTGATTCAATGAAATTAAAGTGCTTGTACGAGATTCCATTTCATTTCGACAGGCCAGAACTCTTAACTATCAAAGCGATTAAAGTGAGATATAGAACTATGGTTTGGACTGGTTGTACTCATCTGTTTTAGTCTATCGAGTGTCGATGATTCTGACCAGCGGATGTCAAATACTTTCTGTTCCTCCCCTTCACAGAGCATATCCGTTACAAAGCGGAAGTTACTGGCCTGTACGATTCATTGTCAATCTTTGAAGTTCAAAACCGTTGAAACAGGTCTGAAGAAAGCCAAGAATTAGGCGCCATGTCTACCCAATACAATTTCAGAATGCCTACACAAAAATTGAAACATCTCAATCTGAAATATATTTTCATTACAACGCCGCGATATTGTCCAGGTGACCTCAGGTTTAGAAATCAGCCAGTCGTGACTAACATGACGGTGTAATGACTTCTACGAAATGCTATAGCTGACAAAGGGATACAAACCACGTTAATTATAACATCTTTCTTCTCTGATACACCCATAACAGGATATTTTTAATGACTCAACAATACTGTGAATGAATGCTTTATTCAGTAATGGGGCCATCGGCCCGTCACACAGTTAAAAGCATCACACATCACAGTCCATAACAGCGCCACAAACAACATTAAAAATCAAACCGTGGACTGACACAATATTCTCTATAACAAGGTACTACCTACATACTGTCAACTGGTTCATTGGTAGACAAATTAAGAAATCACATGTTGTACCCTGCCAATAGTTACGATTGAGCCATGCAAAACGATGACAGCAGTTTCAATGTCCTGTGATGGTCACGTTTTCTACCCATGGCTCAGTCTTATTTTTGTATTTGCAGTGTAGTTATGGTCTAATCAAGATGTGGTAAGCTTTCCAGTGATTCCTTATTTTAATCCTTTAGTATCGATCTGGAGTAACACGGAAGAGTTGAGTTGAGTTGAAATGATGTGCAAGGGCAATATGTT
>JAUELE010240855.1:0-11398 GCA_031471655.1 Diodora aspera
AGGGATATCTCTTGTATATCCAACGCATTTGTGAATTTATTCAGTAGTCTCTCAAACTCTTGGTATACTTTCTTTTGGACGTCAGCATAGTTCTTTTTCTATCTGTCCGTTATTTTAACCACTTTGTTTCGCAGTGAACGATCAAGATATTGCCGCAAACTCCTGAAACTATTTAGTCTGTCTCACAGACCCTGAATAACTAATTTTATCCAATGCCAGTCTCAGTTTAGAAAGTCTAGAAAAAACCAAATTGAAGGATTACGCTTGTCTTTGGGCTGCTTTAGAATTAAAAAAAATATTACAGTTTACAATAATAATATTCCAGAGACTAATAATTAGTCTAGAAACTATTGTTCAACTCGGTTTATTCTGTTCTAGTTTGGGATATGCCGTCACAGTTATTCAAAGCATCTGACCTCTCCCTGGACCAAGTAGACTGACTGCACTGTCTGAAATTCTTTTTTCTCTTGTATTCATATATTCAAGAAAGCATAAATGTATTGAAGTGTGCCCAGTGTCTCCACACCCGAATTACATTCAGCTGTTCCTAGACTTGCAATTTTTTATAGACTTGCCAAGTCTCTTAAGTAAGAAAATAACATGGTCTGTCAGGCAGACCATGGAGCAAGTATCAGATTTCAGAAACATATGTTGTTGTCAACGCGGACCGTAATAACCCATTACACGAGGGAAAGATTAAATAACAAATGTTGCAGACAAGCGTGGTCAATTACCAGAGCAAAAATAATAACATTAAAGAGTGTTTGAGGGATAACTCCACACATGGGTGGCACGAAAATCCGCCCGGATTTACACACGGAATCGGATTGCAATGGAATGGCGCGATGTAACTCTAACCTTTAATCCCTAGAGAATAAAAACTTTGTATTTAGTCCCAATCCTGACAATTTTATGTCTGCCTAATCGTAATACGGCTCAACAAGTTGATATCAGGAGAAATCGGAGAGCTATTGTTTAGTCAAGCCCCTCAACCCCCGCAAATCTGTAATCTTCTAACAACTGTGTGAATTAAAGTTGTACTATCCCTCCCCCCCTCTCTCTCACTCTGTCTGTCTGTTTCTCTCTCATGTATGTATGTATGTATGTATGTCTGTATGTATGCATGTATGTATGGATGGATGAATGGATGTGTGTATGTATGTATGTATGTATGTATGGATGGATGGATGAATGGATGTGTGTATGTATGTGTGTATGTATGTATGTATGTAGGTATGTATGTATGTATGTATGTATATATGTATGTATGTATGTATGTATGTATGTATGTATGTATGTATGTATGTATGGATCGATCGATGGATCGATGGCTGTATGCATGGGTGTAAATAAGTACCTACGAACGTATGTATATATGGATGTATGGGTGAATTCCTCACTTCCTAGTGAGTTTCACACGTGTCTGGTATCATGCCCAAGACACACACGAAAGACATAAAGAGCTTACATGTTTTGTATGCACTCATTCGTGTGTAACGCTGTCATAATCCTATAAACATGTAATTGCAATATGTGAAAGGTGATTATGTTAAATGTAGTGTGGCATTCGGGGAGCATCTAACTGCATAATTTGACGACATTACATATTTGCGAGCGTAACTTGTTTTCAGCAGTTGACATACTAAATAACCCGTAACTAGTTACATTCCAAAGAGGCATTATCAAGAAACAGATGGCTACACATGAACGTGCAGCTTTGATCACAAACTCCCGGGTCGTGTTTATGACTTCATAAAACGACGAACTGCAACACACACCCTTTTATGTTGGCGTTTCGCATTACCGATTTCATACACTGGCCCTTACCACTTAGGTGTGACTCGTCTATTCACTGGTGGCAGAAGAATATGAGCTAGGTTAGACAGTTCTCGACTCAATTAATCTTAATTTAGTCTATTTACCTCTGTTTGTATATTACCCGACACTTATCGTGAATATATTCAGACGTAAAATGCGTCAAATAAAAAAATGTTCACGTCAGAATGATTCGTAACTTTGTTGACGAGAAGTTAGTATCCTAGTAGTTTTAAATCATTGTAAGATATTATGGAATAAAAGAAAAGCTGATATTTCTAAGTGTTGGGAATTACTCGAGCGTCCCTCCAGGCTGTGGTGACATGGCCACACGACAGTCAACGGAGGCACAGGCAAACAAAGACTTCCTTTGATTGTAGCATCCCTTACCCATAAAACTAAGATGAGTGAGAAGCTTTAAAAGGGCAGAGTAGAAACTCCTTTTAAGACGTATAAGAATTGAGGTCAGTTTCTTTCGGAATAACGAAACAAGGTGGCTTACTAACGAAGTCATACCAAGACCCATATCGATAAGTTTATCAATACACATTTCAAGCTTTTTAGTTCAATATCAGAATAGACGCAGTAATGGGAGATTTGTATATATAAAGAAGGAAGTACTTACGTTTTGGAAACTGCTGTGTGCGGGGCGGCGACGGGGGGTGCTATCTCTACTCCCGCCGCATCACTGGTCTGTCTATACGGCTATTGGTATGCAGTGGAAGTCCTTTCGCCTAGCGAAGGAGTGTCTGGCCAGCGATCGCGAGTTCTCTGTCCAGATACACACAGCCAGTGCAGGTGGGAAGTAAGGCTAGCGAGTCACACTGTGGTAGGCGATCGCCTTTCTCAACAGGACTCGATCTTCTAGACGATATTTTCTCTTATCCGTTTCTTCGTATCAATTAGGGGTATATTGGAGATATTTACCCGTTAGTCACTGCAACATGAGGGCAACCCTAGGGAGGAGGGCCTAGTATATTAGGTAAACACACCGTACATACCTGACCTTTCAGCAGCTTTCACAGAAGGCTGTGTATGGCCGTGACTGCGAACTTAGCATGACCAAATAACAACGTAGTCAACTCTAAGTTGTCGCAACAGCAACGCTCGGATAGGTGTGGCAACACCTCTTCGAAGTGAAATAGAACCTAAACTAATCCATTCAGAAGCTGTGATCACATTCTAATTCAAACAGAAAAAACTTATAAACTTATTATTATCATAATCCATTGAAGATGCTTTGCAAGGAACACAAAATCCTGAAAAAAACATGATCCATAAAACTGATAAAGGAATAAAAGAATGATTCGTTGTGACATAGTAATAATTCATGGGTAAAAGCGAAATCCAATAATTCCTCAATTTAGAATCTTCAAACGACATCAGTTGTGAAGAAACTATTTCACCATATTTTAAACAATGATATCTGTATTTATGCCGTTGCCAGCGAAAACTGAGAAAGGAACTGAAAGAGACAACGAACATCGGATCTAAAGTGATATATAATTGTACCTAAATTTGCTTTCAAATAAATATCATATTGCTGTTTTCAATGTACTCCAACAACAAACAAGCGTCCGTATGTGATTTTATACTGCAATGTCAACACGATACAGAAATACTTTAGACATCCATAATCAGAAATTGTCTTACGTCAAGCACCATTGTTTCTTCATGTATATTTCTGTCCTATTTACTTGTTCTATATTTAGATTCGATTCTATTCAGATTTTTTATGAGGCCATACAATGTTCTGTTAGTCTTCGCACAGCTTAAATCGGAAGAAGGCTTTATTCATCTGAATCCGGGATTTACATGCACGTGATAATCGTGACGTTTTGACAAGAACGTTACTGACTAGAGTTATCTCCTCTTGTCCGAGAGCTTATAGCTGAATAGAAACGTCGTGTTTATGTGCGTCTCCTAAAACACGTCAGCTAGACTTATCCTCGTTGTGAAAATTACATGTTTTTTTAAGATCTACTGGATCAACAAGGCCTTTTCGTGTACATGTATACACTTTTGTGCGTTTGTTAAGGGTGTACATGGACTTCTCTTTTCTTTGTTGCAGATCTCAGTGTTGCCTATATATAGTCATATACTTGTGTGTGCGATACACAATATCACAAGTAATATTTCAAAATGAAGTTCAGTAATAAAGTTTTAAAGGATAAACTATTATTTTGGTCAACATATACCCATCAAAATTTCGCAAGAATCGATCGTGCAATCCTCTCTCTTGTACTTCGAGTGTTTTGTCTGCCATACGGTCAGAGATGGTTATTGTATCAAAAACGATAGTACAGCGTGGATTCGGCGTTGGGTACTGGCCAAAATTGTACCTTGTCATTAATTGACCTCGTGACGTCGTAGAGCACTTGACAAGTTGACCGTGTGACGTTGCAGAACAAGTGCTTCTCTAGCAGAAAACAAGATGTGGATACTACGCCACCGACCTCTCACAATGTCGACAAAGCGCTGCGAATTACACATTTCAAGCCTCGTAGAGCGTATTTTTGGGAATATCACAACAATTAAAGGTGTTGGCTGAACTGCAAAATTATCAGTGAAGCGATGTGCATCAGATATATAGCGGCACGCAATGCGATTTTGACCACTTTGGATGCCCTGCTGTCGATTTTGATACAATAATCATCTTTGACCGCATGACGGATCCCGCTAATTCAAAAAAGTATCTCGACGTCAGTATTTAAAGTCAGGAACATGGACTACTCTCTTAATATATCAAACGGATAAGGTAATAGCTCAGTGACATTTGTTAAGTTCAAGTACCCATCTAGTTGAAGTTCACATCAATCACGGTAAATTAAAATACGTTTTCATCGACGTACGGTGTGCTTGTGAGTATTACGGAGATGTAGGTATATAAGGGGGTGGGAGGGAGGCGGCGGTAAAAATTTGAGGGAAAGGATAGGGAGGGGAAAAGCATAAAAATGATAACTAAAATGAGGCTCGATTTCAGATGACACCAGCTTGTTTAGGGGTCAGGAAACAATAACACAGAAAATGTGGTTGTCATCAAAATTTGTGACGCGACTCGAGGACTCATCGACACCCCACTCTAATAAAAGACCGATCTCTAACACATTATTTCATATACAGAGAATTTGCATTTACATTATGCAAATGAAAGAGGCTACTCTCATCAATAACATGTAACTTGTCTTGTAGAAAAGCCACCGTTCTTCTCCCATAATAAAACCGGTCGTTCAGCATTTAAAATTTCTTCTGTTTTGTTCCGATCTCATTTTAACCACAAACAGCAAGATGCTGAAAGGACTGAGACTGTTTTCCAAGAAAGTGATGGATAACTGATCTGGGAAGTTACACTACCACGTGGTTAGCTCTAGTATCAGGAGGTTTCAGGATCACGTGAGGACATCGGGCGAATTTCATTGCTTAACTCAGTGTAACGTTGGGTAAGCTGGATGGTTGAATGGGAGAATTTCCAGCGTAGGCGATGACATACAGTGCACCACCTAGTTAAAGGTTAGGTAACGCGTAAGATGCGTTGTTCTCTGTTTAAATGAGAAGGGAAAAGCTTCTAACACGTTGAATAGATCGTCTCAGTGTTACAACCGTTGTTAAGTGTCACCACTTGAATGTATTGTGGTGTATCGCAGTCTTTAACAGAAAGAGCCGTGTGAACACAGGTATAGATGGATAGTTAAGATGATGGAATGGTTGTAAGTCAGATAGCTAGTTGAGCAGGTAGATGAGTACGCGCAGGTAGGTTGAAGAAAGTAATAAGGCAGGAAGGCAGTTAGGTGGGTAAGCAGATAGGTATAAAGGCACCACGAAAGTCTTAATTAGGTAGATGGTTTCAGAGGTCGGTATCAAAGGTAACGAAAAGAAAGATAATTTAGGGGACAGACAGACAGACAGTTTGACGGGCAGCCAAGTCAGTAGCAAGCTTGTCTACCTGGCAGAAAAACAGGTTGACGGGTAGGGAAATTAGTAGCCAGATTGTCTAAATGACAGAAAGGTAGATCGACGGGTTGGCAAATTAGTAGGCATATTGGCTGACTGGTGGAAAAGGAGGTTGACGTGTGAGCAAGTATGTAGCAATATTGTCTAACTGGCTGAGATGTAGGTTGAAATGTAGGTAGATGAGAAGCCAGTTTATCTAGATTCATGTAGATTAACGGGTGGACAAATTAGTAGCAAGACTAGCATAAAAGCAGGTTAACGGGTGAGCAAGTTAATGGCAAGGTTGTCAAACTCTCAGGCAAACGGGTTGACGGGTGGGCAAGTTAGAAGCAATATTTCCATTGTGTAACTCGCAAAGTTGTAGATTGACGGGTGAGCAAGTTAGTAGCAATATTTCCATTGTGTAACTCGCAAAGTTGTAGATTGATGGGTGGGCAAGTTAGTAGCAATATTTCCATCGTCTAACTCTCAGGCCAACGGGTTGACGGGTGGGCAAGTTAGAAGCAATATTTCCATTGTCTAACTCGCATAGTTGTAGATTGATCGGTAGGCAAATTAGTAGCAAGACTAGCATACAAGCAGGTTAACGGGTGGGCAAGTTAGTAGCAATATTTCCGTTGTCTAACTCGCATAGTTGTAGATTGATCGGTAGGCAAATTAGTAGCAAGCCTAGCATACAAGCAGGTTAACGGGTGAGCACGTTAATGGCTAGGTTGTCTAACTCTCAGGCAAACTGGTTGACGTTTGGGCAAGTTAGTAGCAATAATGTATAACTCGCATAGATGTAGGTTGATCGGTAGGCAAATTAACAGAAATGGAGTTACTGGCACACAGGTAGGTTGACGTGAAAGCAGATTATTATTACGATTGAATAACTGGTAGAACGGTGTGTATGCGAGCAGGGGTATAAGCAAAAGGACGTGGACGGACGACTGGAAATATAGATGACGAAACACACCTGCAATAGGTAGACCGGTGAACAGATAACTCGGTCATTGAGTAACCAGCCAGTGATCTTTTTATCTATGGTTTATTGAAGTACACAAAAATACCAGAAAGTCATTTACGTTAAATATTCCAAACTTGAAATTGGCTTACCTGTCCAAAACTTGCATCAAAAGCCGTGGCTACCTGTGCCATGTTAGTAATTTGTATGACAGTCTTGTTAGATGCCCCAACAATCAGCTAATTTTATTACCTTCAAACACGAAAGTCTTATTTAATAGAACCTTTAATCTCAGTACGTTTGGGTCTCGTCTCCCTTTTAGCAAATGTCTCAGGTAGATGTTTAAGACATGAGGCCCACCCTCGCCCAGGTAACACGATAGGGAAATAACGGGTGAGAGTCCCCGGGACGTCCGGTAAACACCAGGTAATGCAGACCAACCCACGGCAAGGTAATTAAATACAACGCCACATATATTTAAAGAAAACAGGAAATCCGTCTTAAAGAATGTAATAACCAGTGGAACAGTGACCAACGCCTTGAACCGTGAAGGCAGGAATTCGATTTGGCCCATTTAGAGAATAGGGTTTATGAGACAAGCATACAACCGAAATTCCTTCACCATTGAAGTAAAAAACTGATGAGTTATTGACTCGTTTGTTACTAATATAAACTATCCTAAACATTTCAGGTATTTTGGGCTGATTTAGATGTTACGAATGTTAATACTGGCAAACGTTGAAAGAATATGGGCCTGGACAGAATGCTCCTAATGAGAAAGCGACTTCCAAAGGTTATGTCATTTGTCACCTGATTCCACTTTGCTCTGTAGTATATGAATAATAATGATAATAGTAGTTCCTTTATATGGCGCCCGCTCCATGTTAATGGACATACTGAACGTGTAGGAATCAATACAACCCAATCTGATTGGTAGGCGCACAAAGCAACTTCTTCTGCTTGGGTACATTTGAAATAATGTGTTACGTTGCAAGGGCAATATTCAGCCATATGGCAAAGTGATGTGCAAGAAGTATACCGAGGGAAAAGACAGTTCATAAAAGAGATCAATATAAGGAAAAGTGAAAGCAAAAGATTTCTATTTTAGTCACCACGTTTTGGGTCAATGGGGCTCCATTCTGTCTAAGTGAAACCCGTCACCCTCAAGTATCCCCCACCCCATCCCGGTATACCTGGATTGCCTTGAGCAACTATTGACACCACTAATATCGTGTCTCAGTGTTGAAGGCCATGACGTCAGAGCTTTACAAACGGTGGCACTCACTCATCCATTACACTTTCACCAAATCCGGGTGACTGTGATTATACTAGATCGCCTTGCTTAAAATGATGTCCCTTTAATTAGCCTGCCAGCCACAGCCTAAGTCGCAGGATGCAGAGGGTGATATGCATTACCGATACACATAGTAATTTACAGTTTATGACAAGAGATTAAAAGTGACTTAGGGACTTAGTCTACTCATCCATCTTCTATCTGCGATGCGCTGCTTAACTTCTCAAGCTCGTTACAAGTCTTCTGCATCAGACCAAACGCTTCCACGTGCCACGTCCATGTCTTCAGATCTCAAATCATTCATCTGATGTTCTCGAGCTTAACGACCACAGTTATGCCCGAAAAGTTTTAAATATATCTGTTTGAAATCTTTTGCGTAAATAAACGATGACCCGAAGGTGAATATAAAAGTGCCTTTCATTCAAACGTTCTAATTATGACGAGTTCCATGACCTGTGAACTGCGCTATGCATCAGAGGATGGAACAGCGAGCACACGTATATACACTACTCAAAAGAAGTTTAGAGTCAAACATAGTGATAACACTATTTTATTGACACGAAGCAATGCATCCGAAATCCGTATGCCATATTAAATGTGACAATCATGGACAACACGTGCAACACTGGCGATACATCATAAACTTCACATCTGGGGCACAGTTTCCTAAAATTCAATAACTTCAGCTTTTAATTTTCATCTGACCTTAAGGTAATTGACAGATTTTCAGAAGTAAGACTATTGCATGAACACACCCGATCTGAATATAGGCTCTATGGCAAACAGCAAGATCGATTTTATCAGTTTATGCTTATATCGGGTTTGACCCCTATTTTCGTGTGAATAGCATACGTAACTGTATGAGTGGGCAAGAGTTTTGTACATGTTATATGTCTGTTACTTTGTGAGACAAGAACATGAATCCGAATTCGACAGTCAGTCAACAACAACTTGTTCATTGGCAGCTGGACTACACGTACGTAATACCATGTGTCTATTCTGATTTGACTGTCATATATTTTTAATGATTTTTATTCTCCGATATTTGTGAAGTAAATAAAAGTAAATATATCAATACTGCGTGTTTGTGTGTATGTAAGTAAGTTCATTAGTCTTACTTTTCATGGGACCAAGCTATTGAACGGGGTGTTTCATCGATACTGATGCTGACGAAGATATTCGGGTGGATAAACACATGGCCCTTTAAGATTATTCAGAATATAATGCTTGTTCTCAAAATAGGAAAAGGAAAAATGATGTTTAATGACTCTAATACCTCGAAATCTTGATAGTTTATTACTTGTTTCTATTTTAAGCAGAATTGGTCGATGGCTGATATTTTTTATTTCTCAGGAAGTCATTGAATTCGGGGTTTATTTGTCTGCCCCCAGATCACCCAAAACAGAATTTTATCGCTGCTGGAAATTTGGTGTTTCATATTTAGATATTGCGTTGATTATTGATTCAAGTAGGGACAATAGAATCGCACTTGCTGTTGAAGGTTAATGATATTCGACAATAAATAATGACCTCACATAAACTGATCGTACTTATTGAAGTCAGTTTGATGATCGGAAAAATCTTGGGTGGTCTTGCCAGTCGTAGGTGTTTTCACACTTGGGTTGACTCCAAGTTGATTGAAGTCGGAGTCAATGGGAGAAAACTTGACAGTTAGTCGTAAAATCTTGGTGGCATTCACCGGCTTAGCGGATGCAGAGCTGTATAACGTCGCAGTGTCGGAGCCCCGGGTATTCTTGTTTCCGCTTCGCCAAACTGTGTATTTATTGCACTTTAATGTGCGACTCTTCGACAGTGGAACAAGTCTCGTGATAACATCACCGAGTTTATTCCCCCTTCGTGTATTGACAAGCAATCTCTCACCAAAACACATATCTAATTACATTCTCATTTATTTTGGGGCTCGTTTTCGTCAAACTTTCTTAAGAGAGGGTAAATCTTTCATCAAACTGGAAAGTGAATTGATCGATGTTTTACTTTGCACGGGCAATATTTCAGCCATAACGCAACGATGTGTTCAAGGCGTATACAGAGGGAGAAGACAGCTGAAAAGACAAAATGAAAAGTGTAATAAAAATGATCCCACTTTTGGTCGCCTTGTACGACAATTATTGGATTACTGGATCCAATTCTTCAATGCAACACCTTTTTCCCAAAAACCCGAAGTGGTGTGAAACGCTTCGAGTGATTGTAAATTTCATTAATAGGATCTTATAGTGCCCTGGCAAGACCTCAACAACGGGAGGTGGGGGTCGCAATTATGGTCCGAGGCCTATATATACAAGTTCATCTCCTTTCTCTTTTGCTTATAAAATAATAATGATAATAATAATAATAATGATGATAATAATAATAATAATAATAATAATAATAATAATAATAATAATAATAAACAAAACCCACATATGTATCTACATGAAATTCATTTTTCACCCGTACGAGTGGCTGTCGTCACAGTGCAGCGCCGCAACCCATTTTCAGCTGGGCCAAGGGTACAACACGGCGCGCCGCTAGCTAGGATTGAACTCGCGACCTAACCATCGTCGGATCATGAGTCCGACGCCTCACGCTCACGGCAATATTACTGACGAACCGATGAGAATCAGAGAGCGCTCGGGATCGTCATTGCGTATAGCTCCTGTAGAGAGATGATGCCGCGCTTTGGACGGGATTCAAACCGAGGTACTTGGGATCTGTGAGGTCTATTGCCAGAGCTATCCCACGACTGTTATTTGTTAATAACCTTATAACGTCAGGGAAGACCAATCATACAGAGAACTTCCAGGCATCTTAAAGGCATCTGGCAGTGACTTAAATCACAAAAATAATTTCAACATTAAATTAATACCAACTGACCTCATCTCATTTCATTTGTATTATAATATTTGCAGCATCTGGCATGCATGTTTTTAGAAACAGATACTCACTTGATAGTAAAAGTATTTCACTATATATACAGCTGCTGAACAAAAGTTTGTTTAACCACTCTAGAAACACTATACACTATCATACAATCTGGCATTTTGTTAACGTTTATAACTTTGTTAATAATGAAGCAATATTTGTCTGTTCTCGCTTAATTGTACGCCAATATCCTGCCAATATCATGATGACAGTAGAACACATTTGGCATTGCTCAAACCAGCGGGGAGGGGGGTTCTTAAAATTCAATGTTCTACTTTCATCCAGTACATCGTCCAGCAATGTTAAGTTGTAAACGCTCATATTTCAACAGTTTCATTTTCTCTTGAAACAATATTTTAAGATGAAAATATTACATTTTTTCCAAAGGACAAATTTATAGTCCAGAATTAAAAAGTCACAAAATTCATAATTTTACTCCCCGCTGGTTTCAGCAATGCCACATTTGTTCT
>JAUELE010240866.1:0-11397 GCA_031471655.1 Diodora aspera
ATGACACCATCAGATTTGTCACCAAAATGATGGTCTCTAATGTTTGGTAATTTTAGGGATTTACGAAAGCTAGTAATGTTAAGAGAGTCACTGTGCCCAATTGCAGCCACCTAGTTTGTTGGCAGGTGATGACACAAAACCCATGATAGATACAAATTTGAGATTATTTGTACCGATGATTTACACTGATATCAAAGGTCCACTTAAGAGAGCAGCCATCTCACCTTTGTCCGACTACTGGGGAAGCTGCCAGTGGGCTGCTATCGCTGATTTACTTTCTGGGCATTTACACTAGTATTTCCCAAACTGTTTTGGCCGCAGGGTTGAAACATTCTGTGACCCTCAGGAGCATCTTTGTACATGATCGTCTGGGTCTTGACCGTCGGTTTTTGGAAACACCGAGTTACTCTGATGACTTGGAAAGTGTGTCCACTAAGATAATCATTAGTCTTAATTTGTGTGAATAAATCTACCCAAAGAACCCTGATCCTGAAGTTTACTACTTACTTAATTTGTTGAGCCTAAAAATGAAAACCCTGATACGGTTGAAATACTGATGAAATCATGTCAATAATACAAAATTACTTGCATTGTTTGATGTTGCAGGTTTTCTGCGTGGCTGGCACTGACCCAACACCATACATACGTGCAGTGTTCCACAACAAAACAGGAGAAAGCGCCCTCTATATTCGAGGTGATGACATGCAGAACTTCCCCGCTCGTGAGCTCTGCGAGAAGTTGATGCCGATCAAGTTTCTGCCATACACAGAGGGGGTGTCTAGCACTAAACTGAGGAAAGAACTGTATAACAAAAACTCATCTGAATGGGATTCCAGGTTTGAGGATCTCAACCTGTTTTATTAAAGGCAGGGACCGTGAACCCATTTTTGTTGGAAGAAGGGAAGGGAGATAACTCTTTCCAAAAAAGGTTATAACACATTTTTTGAAATTTACACAAGACAAAGAAAAATCCATAACCGATTTACATCTGTAAGACAGAAATGTAAATACGTTTATTTATTTAATATTTATATTGACAGATTCTTGCAATTTCCGGTGATGATGTTAACACCATTTTTTGCCTTTCACTTGTAGTTTTCAGATCTTAAAAAAGAACCAACGAATAGCTAAAACATACGATCTGATCTGGACAAAAAATGCTAAAAGCAATCAAATGAAACAATAACAAAAGCATAAATCATATCTGAACAGAAGGTGAAATTACATGTTTTTATACCAGAGTAGTACAACATATGTCAACAATAGTTATACAAGATGGCACATTTTAAAATATGTCTTCAAGATCCGAATGTGAAAAGAAAAGAGGTAACATTTCAAAACTAAATAAAAATAAAAATGTTTGTACTGTGCACCCAACCAAAGATGTGTTTTCACTTTGCAACAGTTGAATACAACTCAATGATTTCAACCAGTGATGGCATTGAATGGGTTTGCCAAACTTCTTGTTAAAAATGTTAAAAATTTAGCGAGCTCAGTAAACCTCTTGTTAAAACTTATCAACCCAAATAAATAACCATCTCAAAACTGGCTGGGTTGGGTTGACTAAAAATACTTGCTAAAAATTATGAATGCCACCACTGATCTTAACCAATTTGGAAAGTGACACTCCCAAGTTGTATTGGTATATCAAATTAAAATAGATATGAGTTAAGATGAGATCATGTTTTATGCTGAAAGAGCAATATTTCAGTCATAATACAACGTGCTGTGCAAGGTGCTCTCCGAGAGAAAAGAAAGTTCATAAAAAGAGACTGATAAAACGAAAAGTGAAAGTAAAAGATCCCCATTTCAGTTGCCTTGTACAAGCATTGGGTTACTGGGGTCCTATTCTTTCTAAGTGACACATCATCACTCCCTCAAAGTCCCACAGGTGATAAGACGTTCAACTTGTAGCAAAGTGGAAACACACCTTCAATTAGTCTGAACAGGTGTTACAATTAACAGTTGTACACAAGATTGGACATGTTTTTTTTTTTTAACGTGACTTCCAGTCAATTTTTTCGACGATATTGTCACAGTGGTTACAGGGGGCTCCCCTCTCCAGGAAATACGACAGTGACCCGGGCGGGATTCGAACTCGGAAACCTTTTGGTTGCGAGTCCAGTGCGCCAACCCCGCGCCCCCTGAACATGTTTGTGTATGCAAGAGTTACTGCCCCTTTTAAACATGTGTTGTAGACCTTGTAAGTACAGGAATGCAATAATCATGACCAGTGGTTTGTGTATACTACTCCCACAGTCTAACATCCAATATCATGGAACTATTTTTAGGCTTTCAATGCACATCTTCTCCACTTTTTACAGCATTGCAAAGAAAGCATCCCACCCAACACTATGGTTTTATTTAAGTGTTCTCTACCAATGTTGTGAATATTGCTGAGTGACAGCTACAAACAATCTTCTGAGCTACAGATAAGCTCTTGCGACAACTGGGTATTTACCTCTCAAATTTTCAGATAATTGGGTATTTATACTTTCAGTTGGGTAACATAGATATTTTAACCCACGGAACATTTTGAAATTATGTTTTAATATCAGTTGAGACAGTGGACAAGGTCTTGACTGGTTATGAAACTTGCTTCACCCTCAAGCAAAAAACAGTAAGACTGGCACACTTGCTTCCTCTCAACTACGAAAAGCGGTACCTTATGTAGTTAACAAAATCAGTCAACCAGTGAACGTTGACATTTTTAAACAATTGATTAAATTTTTTGCTTGCTTTTCGTGATGCAATTGTATTTAAAATAATTGCGTTCTTGCAAATTTTTATTGTGCATTTGGTTTATTTGTAGCCTCAAATCTAGATGATTTGATGCAGTGAAACCTGCCAGTAGGTTGGTTGGGTTTATAGTGGGATTCTACAATCTTTCAGCCATATGCCCACTTTCGGCAGTTCAGTGCAGGAGGAAAACCTGTAATACTATTGGTGAGGTGGATGATTTTAATGCAGCCAAAAATATCTAATTACTAACACTTACAAAAGTTGAGTCAAATGGAGATGTTTTACGTTGCAAGGGCAATATTTCGGCCATAACATAATGCCATTCATAGGGTACACACTGAGGAGAAAATAGAGTCCATAGAGAAAATTGACAGAAAAGAAAGCGAAAGCAAAAGATCTCTTAGTTACCTTGTGTGACAAGCATTGGGTTACTGGAGCCGTATTCTATCCAAGTGACACCATGTCACTCCCCAGGATGTGGACGATAGAGTGAGTGAGTGATTTGGGGTTTTACATGATTTTTGACAATCTGTCAGCCACATCACCACAGTCTCACTAACATCATGTCAGTGTCAGGATTCCTGTCTCTTCTGGCTTAAAGAGACGTGCTTGGGCGGGACTCGAACCACAACCTCCAAGGCTGACAGATTGTTGGACCGACGCACTAACCACCATCCCACGCCCCAGGATGATAGAGAGAAAAGAGAAAGCAACAGATACCCATTTTAATCCACTTGTACAACAAGTATTGGGCTACCGGGGCCCTAGTTTTTCCACGTAACGCCATGTCATTCCCTAGAAGATGCACAGGATGTACAACCTTGTGTTCGGGCATGTGGATCTTTTCAGTTTTCGGTCAGACGGCCGAGACTTCTCACGTCTGTACTCACCTCTCTCACGATGTTGGAAACTGGTATCATGAGGGAGCACTGATAGTCTGAAAACTCAAATCCATTCTTTTCTACGTGTTCTTTGATCTGAAAATTGTAAATAATCATTCAAGACAGTGTAACAATCTCAAAGCTTCATGTCCTGACTAAATAAGAAACAGAAGCAAGAAGACCTCATCTTGATCACCTTGTTCAACAAGTATAGCAGTGCTCCAGATAATTTTTCCATGCCAAGGAGTTGTACTCCTAATTTTTCAGTGAGGAGTACAGTGCTGTATGAAGGAGTACTGAGTGCGTAAACATAAACAAAAACAATTGAAAACTGTTTTCAGCGCTGTGTAACTGAAACCAATCCAAATTAAGTAATTGATATTCCCTGCGGAATGGACCTGTTCTTTTACACTGATAAGATATAAGATAATACTGCATTACCTACAAAAGGAATTTGTTTTGCTAAGAGTGAGTGAGTGAGTGAAATGGATTTTTACATTGCAGGAGGCAATATTTCAGCCATAGCGCAACGTGATGTGCAAGAGGCACATCAGGAAAAGGGACAACACAGGATGGATAGTAAGAAAGAGTGAGTGAGTGAGTGAAATGGATTTTTACATTGCAGGGGGCAACATTTCAGCCATAGGGCAAGAGGCAAGAGGCACATCAGGAAAAGGGACAACACAGGATCGATAGTAAGAAAGAGAAAGCAAAAGATCGTCATTTTAGTCGCCTTGTACGACAATCATTGGGTTACTGAGGCCCTTTTCTATCTAAGTGACACCATGTCATTCCCCGGAAGCCACACGTGGTTCTAGTGTTATGAAAAGCTCCCAATCGAATGATCCTGTATATTGTTGCAGTCCTACTAAACAATATTTCTGATGAATCATGCATGCATTCTGCCCTTACCCTGCCAAAAGTCATGGCAACTGCTGTAACGTGGGACACTTGCTGTCCCCACAGCTGGTCTGTTTGTTCCAGTGAAAGTGGCTGGGAGGATGCTACTCGCCAAACCGGCTGTCCATGTAACACGGACGACTTTGCGGCCGCTACAAAGTACTCTCCACACACGCTGTAAGAAATCATTTACTGATATCATCTTGACGGAAATGTGATGTTATTTGATTAAAATCTGCCGAACTGAAGTTATTTACATCAAAACATCAGGGGCTCACCTTATATCATTGACCTGCTGTGAAAAATGGGCAATATGATGGGTGTCATGGCCGTACACTGTGGACACATTGATGACGCAGTCACGTGAAGATGAAACTACACAGGTTAAAGGATTTCTCCGGTTTGGTAAGCCAACATCTTTCCAGTTTTGTTCTGTAATTATAAAGTTTCTCTGTCAATACCAGAGTGAAAAAGGAACAACTTTAACCCTTTACCTACCACACCATTGCGCCAAGAAAACTCAAAATAAAGTTGAGACCATGGTTATTGTTTTTGGCTAAAAATGGGACAAAAACATGTTTTGTCTTCTCTACCAAAAACAAAATTTGATAGGTGAATGTTTGGGCTCTCAAGAAAGACATGGACATATTATTTTATTGACTACAAACATTTTAAATTCATTGAAGCATAAATGGCTAATTTGTCTCAAACAAAATTGGTTGTCCCAAATTTGTTGTGAATGGGACAGTGCGACATCAGATTGTCAGGACTCCAGAAATAGCAAAATCCCTGATCAGATCTGACAAAACTGAAAGTAGGATGTCTACACTACCATCTGCACAAAGGCCTTCGATTAAATCTTTATCTTCAAAATAATTAGTGCCATCAAAAAGTATGACAGACTGGCATAAGATAGGGAACGTGACACCCTAGCTACCCTTAGATAGGGGTCGTATTTTACACAAGACTGATGTTTACTCACACAGCTGCCATCTGTATCTAATGCACTGAACTCTTAATAACAAAGAAATCAAAATGAGGTTTACAAAATAGGGGTCCATTCTCTTTCATATTAGATCATTTCAGTCTTTCCTGTTACCTGGAAATGTTTCTTGCCTGAAGAGACCTACCTGGTAAGAGAATCTTGACACGGGTGACAACCTGATGATGTTTATGAATCAGTCCAACCGTCAGTGCTTCCTCTCGTCTCAGATTCTCCCAGACTAGGACGTTTCCTGTAGTGTGACCAGATACTAGGTATCCCCCTGATAACATAATTGGAAAATTCAGAATATTTGGAATATTACTTAACCCCTTCCTTCCGGGTGGAGGCTATAGCACCCATGAGGTTCTGGAGCCTGCCTACGGTTGGGCGTTATAGCGTCCATGAGAATAGCGGCGTGAGAGGCTCAAAACTATGTTGATGCTACTGTAGGTCAATGTTGCGAGTTGATGAATTGCTATGATGTACAAAGAAGGGTCCTCTGTATTGTTTTTTGCAATCAGAGCCGACAAAAACAAAAAAACGCGTTGGTATCCGAGCGAGCAGTAACAATGGCGGAAAAAATGTCTGAACTAATTATGACATCATCGGGACGCGTCGTTCCCGGATTAGTCCGCCTTCATGTAGTCCGCCTTCTGCTTAATCCCGTAGGCCAGCCTCGCTCGCTCATTTCAGCCCCCGGAAGGATTGGGTTAAGGAACTTAACTTACCCATTTGCATGATAGCATCTAGCTTTAACATGGTTTCTCTTCCACGTCCACTTCTGGAGGTACTAGACTCAAATGCAATCTAAAAGTAGTTCATTTTCATAAAATGCTGGATACTAAGTTTCATCAAATTTAATCAATATTTGTGACCGCAAGAGGTGTGATATGAAGTCTCCCCTTCTCCCTTGCCATGCCTCCTTTTGGGGCTCAAAGACAATACAAAACTAGGTTATGTTACAAAGATGCTGCATACTAATTTTCATCAAGTTTCATCAAGATTTGGGGCAGCTAGAGGTGTAATGTTGAATTGTTTACCAGAGCTCTAGATAAGCTGCGTATTTGTGTAAAGTATCGTACAAAACCCAGTCAAATTTACCAAAACCCAATATATTTGAAAACCTTTGAGTATTGTACTCAATACATCCACAATGCATACAAACCGAAAGAAAATCTGTCTAGATATTGTACTAACACGTACATGTAGTTACAAAATAACCTTTGAGTGAACTCTCTGCAGGGTAAACCACCAGTAAGCACTGTTTTGACATTCAGCAATGATAAACCCATCAGTATTAAGGGTCTATAATAATTTCCTCTTTTGCTCTACATTGGTTTTGACAAAGCTAGTTTACTTTTCCAATGAAAATAGTCTGAAATACCCAATACAGTGGAATCAGTGGGAGTATATACATATACCCAATAGCCCAAATCCAGTGGAGTACAAAAATAGCTGATAACCCACTTAAAACTTTAAATACGCACTAGCTCTGAATTTGGAGAGTAAAAAACCCAATAGCTCAAAAATTATCTGGAGCTCTGGTTTCAGACGAACTGATGGACTAACAGACGGATGCTGGAGTCACACAACTAGTCACAGAACAGGAAGCTATTTTGCAATGATCTATCAAAGAGTGAACTATTTCTAGAATGCAAAGTTTCTGCAATTGGGTTTGAAACTCAGACCCCTTTCAGCTGATATCATATGTAAAATTATCTGATATTGAAGTGTTATCTGACCCAGTGTCTGCAAGTCTACGTGAAATGAAATCACAAAGTAATTGAGTAAAGGTCGATAAAATGTGCATAATCTGAAGCTGTTGTATGCTGATCTGTAAGGAAGTGGTATAACATTATTAACACCATGGTATCTGCAACAAGATTTCACCGCAGTCATATGATGACAGCTTTCTGATCCAAGAGATTTTACAAGACAGAAAACAAAAAAAAGCAGACTCGTATCTTATTTCATCGGCTAAGAAAAGGGAAGAAAAAAGAAACGATTCATTCTGGCAGGAGTGACTGTTAACAGCTAGTTAAGTAATTTGACCCCATCCAATAATTTTTAAAGTACCAAATGTTGCCGATGTATATGTATATACATGTAGTCAAATGTATGCATAAGAAATATATAGGCCTACCTCCAAGATCAATGGATGTTGCTTTGCCATACAAGAAAGGAATGGTGATCTCCATGGATTTCTGTCGCCATTGTTTGACAAGTCGAGTTCTTCGGTACTCTTGATACAATCTCCACCAAAACTCCCAGCCTACACTAGTACATACATCTGCAGTTATCTCCCATTGTTCTATAAATCGACACATGCCTGTCAGTTCTACCATTATATTCGGAGGTATTTCGCTGAGACAACATCTCATCCATATGTTGAATGATGACTCAAGATGTCTCACGATTTCTCGCCAAGATTTACAGACACATTTCACTTGACCTAATGACAAGCCATCCAGTTTGGAAAGAATGAAATACTGAAGTTCTCGAGGAAAATCCAAGATGTGCATCTTGGCCTTGAACCTAAAAAGATAAATGTGTGATTACAGTAGCACTGAACATACAGTAA
The DNA here is from genome assembly GCA_031471655.1 of Diodora aspera. Classification (NCBI taxonomy): domain Eukaryota; kingdom Metazoa; phylum Mollusca; class Gastropoda; order Lepetellida; family Fissurellidae; genus Diodora; species Diodora aspera. Next base: position 8,090 of record JAUELE010240866.1, read on the forward strand.
TTAATTTAAAAAGGTGGTAAGTCTACAGAATACCTACCTGTCATTTTAGTTACTCATTCTTTTGCACACAACTGTACACTCATTTATAGCTTCCTTGGATACGACATTCTTCACTTCCTCCCATTTCCACAAATACATAACAAGTAAAACAATCAGGATGAAAATAAATAGCATAACTGAACTTACCATAGTCCTGCCCAACGACTGTGGAAATATTTTTTCATTAATTAATAAATTTATTTTAAAAGCCTTTAGCCAGTCTACAAACATGAAACTGCATTGTAGGAGCAGAGCTCTTCAAGGAATAAAAATTAAATACAATAAAATAATTAAAAATATTTCATATTTCAATTTTTCATTCTGATTAAAGCTCAGCATTAGTTTTGCATGTGTGATAGCGCGACGGTGACGGCATCAATATCACTGCCCGGTCCGCAAATCCATATCACAGCCATATCAGCCCGGTCCGAAAATCCATATCAATATCAGCCCGGCAAGTGCACATTGTCTACTGAGAGTTGTCTCATGGACATCACTGAGGAAAAGATATTGCAGTCACTTGCAGCTAAAATAATGGAGCTTGATAACATTGTTGAAAAAGAAAACAGATTTGTCGAAAATAACGACACGGAAAGGTTTGTACTTGTAAAACAAATGAAAAACTACAATACGCTTCGCAATTATGGAATTTCAAGCTACCGTCGTGATCCAGCGACTGGAAAAAGTCAGAGCAAGTTTAGTGACGTCATCGCTTACAAGTAAAATGACGTCATAAGTCATAAGTGCAAGGTGTACATGTTTAGAAATTACAGTTTAGGTCACTACCACCATCACTCAGTACAGCCGAAACCATACCAGAAGATTCGCCGGCAGACAGTGAATAGGCATCGTTTTGACTTATAATCCTTTTACTTTCAATTTCTTGACTATGTTACTGAGTTTTTAAGTCTAATTGAATGCTTATCAAACGGATATTGCTTTTCAGATCTTAACTTGTGCTTAGATGATTAAAACTTCATTCAAAAGGATATAATGATAAAAAGGTTATAGCATGTCATTTTTCATATCGCACCCCATATCGGCCCTCGACCCATATCAGCCCTCGGGCCGATATGAGGTGCGATATGAAAAAGGTCATGTGATAACCTCTATATATGTGATGAGCTTATCTAAGGGATATCAAGCATAGATATATGATAAATAAGTGACAGTATTTAGTAATAATAATATATACTTTTTAATAGCAGTTGATATGTCATAAATTTACTTTCATGTGTACAATTCATATTAACGTATGGCATACACAGCATGATTAATTATCACAACCTGCACACTTTATTAACATGCGTGTATATTTACATAGTGATTATTAAGTAACAGAACAACTATCCACAGTAATATACAACATAATATACGAGGGACATTCCAAATCTCTCAGCCTTACCCATAAAGAATTACCTGAGATAGAATGTTCTTGCGTTACTTTTCAACAAAGTCGCCCCTCATGTCAGCAGCATTGCTAACCCATCGCGGAAGAATTTTAAATCCTGATCCCCAAATACTCCTCTGCCGCATAGATAATGTCATCACTGCTCCCAAAATAGCGACCTCGTAGATGGGTTTTTGAGCCATGGTGTTTCTATAGATTGCTCTGAATCTTTGACTCAGGTTCAAAGTGATGAATCGATGTCGCATCATGGGTTACTAATCTCCTGTACAAATTGTCTGGAGCAGCCTGGCAACATGCCAAAAGTGTCCTGGAAGTGTTCTGTTTGGTCAGCTTCTGTTGTGGTGCAAGTATTCGCGGTACCCATCTTGCAGACAGTTTGCTCATCTGCGGTCTCCGCTGTCTGTTGGACAGTCAAACATCTGTCCACTAACACCATGCAGTGGACGACATCCACTTTTTCATTGCTGGTTGATGTGTTTGGGCGTCCTGAGCTGGGGTCATCTTCAATGTTGTTTCGATCGCGCTTGAATTCTGCCGCCCACATCTTAACGGTGGAATCGGAAGGGGAGTCCTCACCAAGTGTCTTGACCATGTCTTCATGGATTTCCTTCTTGGTAAAACTTTTCTTTCGCAAATACTTAATCACAGCGCGAATTTCATTTTCCTCCACCTTTGATATGTAGCTTGTACCAGTTGACTTTCAGAAGGTCTCAGTTGCAATGAACTAAAGAGAAACAATTGAATTCTTAGGTATAGTCGTACAGGTATCTCTGTGCCTCTCTGTGCCTCTCTGTCTCTGTGTCTCTGTGTCTCTGTGTCTCTCTGTGTCTCTGTGTGTCTCGCTGTCTCTGTGTCTCTTTGTCTCTCCGTCTCTCGCTGTGTCTCTCTGTCTCTGTGTGTGTGTGTGTGTGCGTGTGTCTCTTTCTCTCTCTCTCTCTCTCTCTCTCTCTATCTGTTAGTACGGCTTCAGTACGATTTAACAAGATGCCGGTTGGACGTAATTAAGATGTTCATTGTGTGCTGTCACGTGATTCTCACGGTAAATCAGTGTCACACACACTGACAAGTGACACACACATTCTTCTTGGCGTCGCGGCAGTTCGTAGCGCATTCGAATGGGCGCATCGTAGTGAAGTCGTGGCTTATGCCGTAGGTCTTGTGATCAGTACGAAACAGTATAAATGAACAAGGCAGCGTTACGACATACCACGACAACGCCACTCCGTTTGTACGATGCTGCCAGGGTGCAGTACGAATTTGGAAAAAAGGCTACAGTGCGCTCCTTGGTTTTTAACATTTCCCAAAAACATCGTAGCGCTGAACGGTAGGGTCAAGAATCACTACGGTTGAGCCCGATCCATTACGGAAATGTTCACGATGCTGGTGACAATTGGGACAACTGATGAATTGCGCGTAACCGTAGCTACTAATTCGTGTGGGGAACGGGCCTGAGAGAGCTCCTTTCAACAAAAGGTATCCTTAGTTTCAGACAAACGAAATGTTTCTAATAAAGCAAATGCACAGAAAGGTATTTTCCAACGTTTTAACTCGCCTGCACTTTAAATAGTGGAGAAGAACAATATCCCCGGCGTCAGCGTCGGCGTCGGCGTCCGTGTCCACGGTGAATGATAGGTCAACGTTAAAATGATGACATTTCAATGCGTTATTGTTTCTATTCAATGTTTTAGTCTAGTGGTTGAAATATTATCATAGTTTTCACTCCCTGGTACCTTTTTACATAAGTGGTCCATGGGTTTTACCCAGGGGAAGGAGATCTTAGTATATATAGAGATTACTAAACGAGTGTCTGTTAGATACCATGGATCTCACACGAGTTGTTTACAAAAGTATCAAACGA
>JAUELE010240877.1:0-20024 GCA_031471655.1 Diodora aspera
TTTACAACTTCCCGTACTTGCCCCGACGGATATCGAAACATATCTGTAGGCTTTATCCTGTGGAGAAACCACCACATCGTATGATAAAGTATATTATTCATGCGTCATATGTTACATACGAGATACATCTGGGTGTCATATTGGAACCCTTGCCCACGTAGAACAGACATCAATACTCGGCACGTGTATGCCAAGGTAAACGGAAGCTTCCGTGACTCATGGGAGACTACATTGGAATCATGTACTAAGCCAAGCATATTCTCGTGTCCGTTCTACTTAACCTTTACACAGAAACCATTTCGCATGTCAGAAAATATCTGTGATTACAGATCTAGTTACAGTTGCGAATTACCCCTCACACCATAGGGTTCTGCAGACATGTACTGACATTTGCTTCAGCAGTAGTGATTATTCCTTCTGGGATTACTGGTCAACATGAGACTGTAGCTAAGACCAAACTATGATGTTACTTAAAAGACTTAGGAAGTCTATGGCAATTATATTTCAATGGGATCTTATCCAGGAAAGGAAAGACGAAGCTCAGTTTCATAAACATACATTGAACACGACATTGGCAGCCGTGTACACCAAAGCGAAAATCCACCCGCCATTCTCAATTAACTCGGTGTTGTTCCCACTTGACGTTGGTAAAAAAAAATGCAAATTTCTGATTAGACCCCCTAACTGTGTACTCCCATCAGATATAAGATTTGATTGCATACATCCCACAATTATGATCGAATCATTTCCGTTTGCCAATGGTATATAGATCAGATAAAAACTAATCCGGTTTCGAATCTTCGTTACATTTTCTTTGGCACAAAAGAATAAGACCTCGGCTTACAAACCTCTTCTGTCGATACGAAATGATATCAATGCATTTCAGGAACCTCCCGGACATGCTCTTCTGGACAAAGCTGTTGTACTCTGTTCACTACCTTTCATTACATGCTCTTTCAGATCAAATATATATTCGGTTTCCGAACGTGCTCACAGGCCAATAAGTACAATACTTTGATTAAGTTGATTAAGTTGCCTCTGTGTTATGCTGAGACTAGTTTGCACATATTTTTGGCTTCGGTTACATGTTACTTGGACCAAAGGATACAATACCCCGTTACGGAACCTGTGATGCATGCTCATGAGGCTAAGCATATTATATTTCTTTTCCGAACCTATGTTTTGCCGTCCTTTGACTAACGTGCATCACTGTGTAAGAACTTACGTGTCGGGATCTTTAGTCCACGCAGAGTATGTTCCATTTCGGAACCTCTGTTATATGTTTGGAGAACACCATTATAGCTCTTTTATGTAAGGGGGACACTATGGTTAATATCTTACATACATATTACGTTCAACAGTGCACTCACAAACTATTGCCAGCCCAAAACAGGTCCCAGACAGGAAGATTATTAAGACAACCAGAAAGAAAAGGCTGGCACCATCAACTAATTGCCGGATATTAAGTACCGTTTCTTCAACCAAATTTCTTGTCTGTGAGTAATCTTTGCCCAGCTTATGTGTCTCAGCGCTACTGTTGATTCCAGTCCTGCTATCTTATCCAATACCTCGTCTTTGTGGTATGTCTAGTCTTACTCTTTATAAGGCTTATTTCTGGACTGTTTCATTTCACCTTTGGCCATATGAGACATCCAAAAGAGGAATATCCGGACTTTATATGAAGGGAATGACCATCACTTCACCTAAATAATTCTCTCACGAAAGGGAGTGTTTCTATTTTTGTTCTATAATTCCAAATAATTTATCAGTTCGCAGATAGTAAAAGATATAAAACTTCAACAACATGAACTATGCAAAAAAGAGATGACAAGACGAAAGTCAAGTATTTCTTTGAGCAAATCGCAAAGTCACGTCAATTACTAACATTACAAAACATGGTCTCACTTCTTAAATCTTGGTTTCTTATTGTACCTCTCGGAAGGGAGTTCCAGGTATACTGTAAGTATTTTAATTCTGACGTGCCTGATGAATAAGGAAGGAAAGAAACAATAATGAATGTCTTGCAAAAACTTTCCATCGAAATCATCAATGCCAAAGGGGCTGCACTTTCCCATACAAGTTAAATTTGGATAGGTGGTTAAATTCAGTGTTTTCGTTTCGCAAAATTACTTTTGGAACGATAAACATACTTAAAAATACATACACACCACGATTATGCATGAAACATATCGGGGCTTTACTTTCTAATACAAGTTCTAAGCTAAGTGTTATACTCTCAAACAAAATCCCATGACTTGTTGAAAAAAATGACCAGAACATCGATAAACTTACAGTTAATTATACAAAAACAAAACTTGACTGCATGTTTATTCATGGGGAATAATAGAACTGGTTCCCTTAGTAAGAATTCTTGTATAATCTCATTTCTGTGAGAAAGAACAGTTTAATCAAGCATCCCAAGTCTTTATTCTTGTTAAAGTATATCGGCAGCTCTGCCATGCGACATAAATAAAAAGAAGCACTTGCTTCAGACGAACCTGGTTTTTGCAAAATCCATTGATATCATGGATGCCATCGGCAATGTACTCCATAACTCATAATTCTCGGATGCTACATTATCATTCTATTAAAGAAGTGATGTAACTTTATGTTAGCAAGTATAAGTGGTTACAAATTTGAACATGCCTAAGGGTTATCGCAATTACTTCCAGAAGCAGGCAAGGTTTTTTCACCCAAGACCGATTTTCAGTCTTTTGAAGATATCTTCTCAATCATGTATGGGAGTTTGGAGAATAGATTCGCTGGCTTGTAAGTGGAAAAATAATAAGTTGAGCATCAGTGTATGCTTTGGGCAAAACAAAACGACGTCAACAATGAATCACGAGAAATATTTTAACCGTTTAAGACTGGTTTACATTGCAGTTCATGACGTGATGGAAGTAAACCCAGATATCTATGAAACTATAATTATATCATGACGAATGAGTTTAGCTGAGAGCAGTTATACCCATCAGCTGACTAGGACAACTGACATTGCCGACTGAAGGTGGATATTTCAGAGAATAGCAAAACTACAATTTGCATGTATACATACAACGGAACTGAAACGCTTTGTTTAAATTCAGTGCTAAGCTGCTTGTGTCAAACCTACATCACAAGTCAGACAAAACATGTATTATAATAAATGCAATGAAATTACATTTTCTCTGTCCCCTGAGTTATCTAGTTGGTTTAGATCTGACGTTCACGAATACATTAAACATTCAGATGTATTTCTCTGCTTGTATGCATGTATGTTTGTTGTCCAACATCTGACATCTGTCGCCGCATGGAACTGCATGACTGTCATATTATTGCAGACTTGCCAATGCAACACCAGTAACAAAACTGTTAATACTTGTGTGTTTCGTTTATGAGACATTATATAGTGCATCACAACACAGTACATGAACGTATCGCTTGTCTGAAACAAACATAATTCCGCTCACTATGTATTGTAATCAATGTAAAGAATCTATATTAATCTTACAAACGTTGCCCTGTCTGGAGTGTTGTTTTAAAATTTCCTGAACAGATGTAGGTGGTCGTTACGTTGTAAAAACCTTACACGAATATGTTCTAAATCTAACAGGATTAATATCAACCAAAAATTGGCTCCGAGGTCATCGTGGTATTTATTGTAACATGTTGGAACATTTTCATTTGAAAGTTTAATTGGGGAGATGATCGGTCTTTCTCGCACGGGGGTACTACATGGGTGCCCAGAGTACTAGTACGTGGCACGTGGTACGTGGATCCCATGAGCTTTTTGCAGTTTGTTTGGTGTATCACCCCTGCAAAACGTTCCATCTATATTGTTTCTACGCCATTGTGTGGTGTACGTAATGAAAGCAGTCGGGCACTTTGAGACAGGAAACAGCTACAATCCGGAGAAACCGCATCAGTAGTGGACAGATCACGAATGGCATTCCACAGGGGAAATTTGGTTTGTGAAACGTTACCTAAACTCAGGCAATACGATAATGGCGGCGCTATTTCTATCTGATAGTTATGTTGCTACAAGTGTCTGTAAGAGCAAATATATTTCCTCTTTCTAATCGTTCTCTGTTGTTGTTCCCGAGTCTTGTACATTCGACGAAATGGGCTGTGACTTCAGAAGCATTTCAGCATTCGTTACGCACAACAGATGCAGTGAAAAGATCACAAAGGATAATTGCATACTATAAAGGAATATGACACATGATGTAAAGAAACATGACATATGCTGTAAAGGAAGATCACAGATGATGTAGAGATAGATGACACGTGGTGTAAAGGAAGATGACAGATGATGTGGAGGAAGATGACACATGACGTGCAGGAAGATGACAAATAATGTTTTCATAATGTTGAGACGACACAGGATGTAAAGGGAGATAACACATGATTTAAAGGGAAATAACACATGATGTAAAGTAAGATGACACATGACGCAAAGAAACACGACATACATGTATTTTATGTAAAGGAAGATGAGGCATGATGTAAAAGATAATCATACATGGAAAAAAAGGAAGATTAGATATTGATTTCATTGCGAAGGAGAAATAACAATACCATAAAAATCTGCGAAATACCTACTGATGAACAAATGTACGTTGAGACATGACCTGTGCTGTGACCTCACTGAACACAAGTACCAGGAATCTGCAACTGCTGACGGGGGGATGGAAGATTATATAGAACTGTACCTTGTATTCAGACACGTCTTGTTGCCTTGTATTAATTGTTCTAATAATCATGCGTTCATACATCTTTTCAAAATATCTGTGTATAATGCATGTTGTTGGTTAGTCTCAATCCAACATGGCGTATAATTGCACGTGTTTCCATCTTCCCAACTTCTCAAAATTAAATGAACTCACCGTTTCGCCTACCGCTCGATATTTTCGACTTGTGAGAGACGGAAATGGAGAAACACAGAATGTATGTGTTCAGAAATGCCAACAATCGTTTCTCTGAAGCGAATAATCGGGTTTCTTAACAGGTTTCCAAACTGCCAGTTCATAGTAAGCTTACAAACCTCAAACACATACAGTTGTATTTTTATCTGTCATAATCAAATATACCGTCTCCCAAAATAGATACTTTTGTGATGAAAAATAAAGACCAGACTTACTCAATACAAGAATCGGTCTGGACCTCACGCCTCTCTGCTTATACTTACATGTTACAGCGTGTGCCAAGTTTGAATACGCCCAATTAAAGACCAAAGCTGAACTACAGCTGACATCGATGGATAAAATCAAGGTTTCATCACGCTCTCGTATCAATAGCTCAAAACCCGTTACACGAAGGTTTGCAGAAATGTTATAATCTCTTTCTGTTAACGGCGTCTTCTGTGTAATTCTATACAGTAGGCGCAAGACTAGACACATATATTAAATGTACTAATTGATTGTCTCGCCACGAATTATGTAGTTAAACTTCTGTCCTGTATCTCATTATCTATTGATTTTATACCATATACAACTTTACGAAACCCGTTATACTGTTTGTACTTTATATAACATAGTTTCCACAAGTACCTGTAAAAGTTGTGATAATGTTTTACATTGCAAGGGCAATAATTCAGGTGTAACGCAAAGTGACATGCAATGTGCACACCGAGGGAACAGAGAATTGATAAATGAGATCCCTATAGGGCAAGAACTTTGTTAATAGGGTCCTAGGATTCCTCAGTAACACCATATCTCTCTTCGGAAGCTTCACGGGGTAGTACCTTTACGACGAGTACTGACACATTCGTTGTACGTTATATGATCATAATTTATGGTGTTCTTTTGAGCCAGAAACGTTGTTAACTGATCAGATAAAAGCCTTTGTGAGAAACTGTTATTAAAGATAGTTGTTGGATGCAGTCTGGTAATGAAATAGAACTAAACAGGTAACTTTCCAACGCCACATTGTATATGATACAAAACAAACCAAGGGTTCTTGAAGCATCAATATCAAACGTACGATTTTATAAGGGTTAGAGCAGAGTTTCAGGTAATATCCCACCCCTTGCGATCCCAGTTTTCATCAGTTCCTCCAAATATTATACTTTCATATTGGTAACCGGTGAAACATTTAATGTCCTTCTGGCTAAAGTTCTTCGTCTGGGAGCTAGCTGACCCCATTTTGAGAATCAAAGTGTCGATGGCTATCGATATAGAACTTGAACAAGTATGATAATTGACAAGCCATCAACTGTTGGCAAAACTTTGTTTGTATTCCTTCATATCGATCGAGATATCTGTTTTTCATCTTCGTCCATGACGTGATGAAGGCTAGCTCCCGTACCTGTGAAATGATTCCAATTGCACCGAACAAAACATTGAGTAATGGTGCGACATCGTGACCTGCTTTCACACTGATACAATAGAAAAATAGATATTGAAATCAGTTCCATCAATCAGCTCCAATCAGGCATATTCAGCAGCTTCCGGAATACATAGAACTGAAAGTTTGAAGCCTTTGACGTTCCTTCGGGGAGAGACAAAAAATGGCCTGGAAAACATTCAGTCTGGATCTGCCTCCGCGATAGAGGGCTGCTGTATCAAATACTTCTTCAGTTCTTTACAGTTGCATGTTGTTCAGAGTGTAATATGCTCACTCTGGAACAGGGCGAAGACAAACCGTTGCTAGGGCGAACTGTTAAGATTCTGTAGAACCCGTTATTCTAGTCAATGAACACATTTGCAGTCATATTTTGCAGGTTCCCTTTAAACTCGACGATATTTGCCAGGGCTTACCGTACTTGCAGAATAGATCATAACGATGATGGCTGACTGTCAATGGCAATATAAACTAATAGACACAGGCGATGCTGAACAGGCAGCACAAAGGAAGCAGTATTACCACTAATATAATTTTACTCAAAACACTCACACTAACCTTCTATATAAACTATACATATACTAGTAACTACACCTTGTAACTATACTGACGCCTAAAGAAAATGATGCAGAGAAATATAGGTTATTCCCCGAGTGTGTTTACATATCGTCGATATCCTGTATTAGGAATAAACATTGTATTATGCGAGCCTTGGCGAGCATAATACATAGTGTTTATTCCTAAAGCAGGACATCGACGATATGTAAACACACGAGGGTAATAACCTCTTTATCATACAATATCATTCCAATTTTTATCAAGAAAACCCATATTTACAACTTCCCGTACTTGCCCCGACGGATAACGAAAAACATCTGTAGGCTTTATCCTGTGGAGAAACCACCGTGTTGTTGACAGGGGCACTCAAGCTCGGTCATTTCCGATTTGAAACTAGTGCCCATTCATGTCCGACATCTGTAAGAAGCAGGGACGAGTAACACTTGGTCGCTCCGATTGCAGTCTCCTGCAGAAATTCTGCACGAGCAGTTTTTGTATAGACTATATATCTATGGGTTAATGCAACAAGGTGCCAAGTGCATTTTTTCTAATTTTGCGAAAATGGACTTTAAAGTTTGGACACGATTTAAAACAAAATCATGTTGTAATATTATACGTTTTTGTCAGATAGGTTACTTATTAACTCTATAAAACAAAACGTTTTACACGTCAGAAGGACATAGTTTCATCATAATAGTAACAATAATGCCATCGGGGTCCGGAAACACAAAAATGCACTTGGCACCTTGTTGCATTAACCCATCGGTATGTAGCAGAGTGAATAAGAGATTTTGGGTTTTACGTGGTTTTTGGCAATCTTTCAGCCACATCACCACGGCCTCCCAATATCACGTCGGTGCTGAGGTTCTTGTCTCTCCAGGCTGAAAGAGAGGTGTCCGAGCTGGACTCGAACCAAAGCCGCCAAGGCTGGCAGATTACTGGGCCGACGCGCTAACCACTGCGCCATCCCACGCCAATTATTATAGCGAAAACGGATAACCATAACGTCATAGGTCTTTGATGCTCTTCGGTCAAGGATAAGAGAGCCTATATGTTAAGGTGGTGCATATATACATTAACCCTTGTAACAAACGTGCTCAGTTCAGTATACTGTACTTTTCCGCAACCTCTGATATAGCAAACTCTTTGCCGTTTTATGATGACAGGCAGTTTTGTATATTTGTGACACACTCACCGTCCTTACAGGTCACTGTTTCAGCATGGCGACATTTATTTCCGTCAAAGAAAGTCCCTGGTGCGCATGTCTGTAAATTCTGAGAGGATTTCGAGCAATGAACAAAGATGTTGCAGTACCCTGGGACGTTGTAGTAGCCAAAGCCAGCCTCCAACACACACTTATGACAATATCCTGGAAATTAGAATTTAAACTATACCAAACGTTACGTGTTCATGATACCTACAACATAATACATTATTATATGCATTATACGAGCCAATCAAGACTTGTTCCAACATACCTAGACGTAAACAGCAATAGAAGCCATTTTAATTTACAGCGTCTATGGCAGTAACAGCGTAATTGAGCTGAAACTCTTCCACTGCTTCTAATATTTGCACAGATGCATGTGTCCCATGTACCTGGGTTTGTAAATGATTTTCTTAACTAGTGGGAGGGCGTAGTTGTTGTAGTGGTTGGTTGTTGACAGCTAATGTTCATGGCTCATTGGACACATAGGTCCCCAATAACCCAATGCTTGTTGTACAATACGATTTTCAAGTGCATCATTTGTTTATGGTTCTATTGGCCTCTTTTTCTTCCATGTCCACCTTGCACATCCCGTTACGTTGTGGCTGAACTATTGTCCATGCAATGTAAAAAACGTATAAGCCAGTAACACGCCTGATGAGATCTCTACATATTGCATTTGAACGTTGTCAGTGGCAGAGCCCTACACAACAAGTAAACACCATGCCTCTGTTATCACGTTTAGCATAGGTTCTGTGTGCTTATTAACAATTACTGCTGTCACTAGACTTGAAATAATTAAAAACCCTTTTTTACTGTTTTTGTTATTTACTACCTGTCATGAAGCAATACTTCAACACGTCGTCGAAATATAGTCTCATTTTAAAACTCATGATTATTTTCTTAAATGTCACATAAAGCCGACAACGCCATCTATAACCTCCTGATTCTCACCTCAAAGGAACACTTCTGTCATACTGAACTTATAAATTGAATTGCACCTCTGTTACACCACAACTGACGTTCATGTCTTGTTTGATGTGCATTATATTATGATGTGTGTAACACTTAAATATTTGTAATCAATTTATTATAGTTTATCTGTCAAAGCACTATCATTGAAGCAGTCGGCATATGATGCAATTTGAAGAATGGATCATTTCTTTGCTGGTTATGTTATATTCTGACTGGTGATTATTTCCCAGATCTACCTGCATTTGTTGTTTAATGTGAATGTTGTACTGAAAAACATTAACAATAATGAGGTGGAAAGTGATAGAGAAGAAAAAGACGATGACGATGTCGAGGATAAACTCAGTCCTCACTACATGGATTTCGCTGCGAAAATAGACCTGTTATGTGCATTAATTCGAAGTTATGCATATGTAAATAGGTAAGGAAATGCACGTGTTTTTCCTGTAACAATGGCAACATTCCATCAATTTGAATCAACAAGTTTCATCCCTAGCTTTAACTGGATTATTAGTTAAGAGACATGATGCCGCCGGCATCTCGCATACAGCTGCGTACCAGAAGTGTCTTCACTTTCTAATACTGGAAACATATTGCATAGTTAATGGCTTGTAAAACAAATATTCTTTGGAATTCGGGTGAAAATAGGTCGATACCGAAAGGATTATATGCACATGAGATGAAATTGTGCTTTGTGTTACTATTTTTGCTTTACATGTGACCTAAAATGATGAATAGTGTTGCCTGGGTAGGACACCGGCGTTTTTGTCATTGGACCACTTTCGGACATCAAGGTAAACCACTTGATCTTGTACCAATTCTCGGTGGTAAATTGTATTTCTTGTATTTAATGGGTAATATAATAACACATACAAGTCTTTTTAAATCATTACAATCTAGTTCATGTGATTAATTGCCAAAAGAATCAAGGTCTTGATCGCAACAAAAGGTGGAGCTACACATCATTGAATGTTTTTCAAGAATAAACTACTTTCAGGCAATTTTCATTGTTAGTTTCGTTATATTGAATACTTGCGTGAATCTAAAAGTTTATCCATTTTCGACAAATTGAAGAAACTTTTAGTACGCAGCTGTACAGTTGTCTGAACACAAGACTGGTTCATACAACTGATACATGAACGATTCCATATTGTTCAGTGATCCAAGGCAGTGAGATCTCTGGGAGTACGATGGACTGTGGAGTTTGCACGACATGCCATTGTTGTTCGAGAGCGGCCATTTGATTTTTATGGGGATGGGGGAAGAATTTGGGAATATAGTCTGCAGACAATTTAGAGTTTCATATTCGTGTAACTACATAAAAATTCAAACCTACTTCTGAATAGATATTATTTTTAAAAATTAATAGTTTGAGAGTACAATTAGATTGTCTCAAGCCATGAGATAAAAAAAAAACTAGTTTGCAAAAGAAAAATGCCCTCCCCCTATAAACATCAAATGGTCGCTCCCCAACGAATGGACATTTAGTGTCGAATGCTTGCATCTTGTCACGCAGTTGTGTTTTGTATTTGGGCTTCAAATCTTTCAATACCGGTATCACAAACAGAGCTAAATGCAACTGTTATACACTTCAGACACAATTCAGCTTTAAAAGCTCATTGGAGACCACAATCAATTTATTTTACTCCAATCGAACCTTACGTTTTTATTTGAAAGCAGTAAATGCTAAACATGTTCCAGAGAACAGTTACCATATTTCTCAGACAACTTACTTTTGATAAATGAAGGTGACTGCAGGTTAACTAATCCAAGACACGTGAACACAACAAGGGGAGCCAACAGACACCTGAACGACATGGTGGATTCAGAGAACTAATGTCTATCTAAGGTATCTCGTTATTATGTGCTTGCTCTTGCATTACGACCTGTCATTCATCTCAATATTTCTGTCAGTCCAACACGTGTATAGCGACCAAGCCGGATTGTCATCTGATAATCGATGAGATTCTTCCTTCGTATGTCATTATTTCCGCTAATAGTTTTGTGAGACTCGTAAAGTATATTATTACGTGCGAAAAAAGTAGCTTTCATTGTCAATGGAGTCTGAAACTTTATTAATATTTTTCAAAACATAATTTGTACCACAAAGGTCTCAGATAAGTAAACGACATCTGTTTAACATAGAAGTTGACCGAACATTATTTGATGTTTATTTTAATAGCAAAGCGATTACCAGATATTGACATGTGGAGGTTCTACCATGATTACACTGGGGACAACACTTGTCTACACTCATAACAGACTGTATTAAACCTTGAGCTCCTTTGTGAACTTATACATGTGATTGAATGTTGATTACTTGCAACCCTTATACAACAGGACTGTCTCAGAGTGTGATACTGTGTGGAACATCCTGGTGTCACGCAGCAAGTATAGGGCCCCAGTAACCCAATGCTAGTCGTACTAGACGACTTAAATTGGATCTGTTGTTTTCAAGTTTTTCTATCCCTCTCTTTTATGAACTGTCTTTGGTACGTATTGTCGTTGTAATGTAAAACAAGTAAAAAAGTCAACTCTGGTTTTGACTGTGGTATATAGGGGTACACCGAACTGGTTGCCACAAGTTAGATCCACGTTGAAGAATACAATTTGAGCTGTGATGTTAATACTTGTTATTTATGTTCGTTTGTGAAATAGGTGCACATTTGGTACTTGCATTAAAAATAATAAAATTGTCGTCTTTGTTTGTTGTTTTGAAGTATGATATGTCGTCAACGTAGGCTGGTCCTAAGAACAAAAGAACGTCCGCTATCGTTATTAGGAAGCGCACACACAAGGAAGATTAATTTTGTAAATATAAGTACAACAGATGACCTTCAAGTTAATTTATTTGTTTAACATTTTCTACCATGACATATATGGCAATTGGTCGTTGTTTTCTTCTTTCCTGGCTATTTGTCGCGACTTTTTTGGTGTGGCGGCCAGTTCGGTCTATCCTTATATAGGTATACATGGGATGTGCAGATACATGTAACTGGAGTCTGTTATAGTAGCTTAGAAGTGAACACTATTACACCTGTGATTAACAGCATTACAATGGTCAACTTGATGATGACGTGTTATAGTTCTTCGATCGTGTATTTGAAAGACGATTTATGGATCAGAACTCAGTTTTTTGTTCAGCGAGAACAGCTGAATACCAAATCTGTCGTGTACATGCAATTAACTTAAAACATGACTTCCGTATTGACTGCTCAGCCGTCAACATCGAATTGAACAGTTGTGCGGCTTGGTTAGAGTTTATTGGACTGCAGAGGGGCCATGACTAAAAACAAGATGAATAACGCAGAGCATGAATTTTATTGCTAAATGCCTCAAATGTTTACGAGATAATTACACAGCTCATATGTAACATAACACAGTGTTTAATCTATCACTGCGAGAAGCTGGATCTATTGCTCGTACCGGACTAGAAAAAGCGAAATGTGATCACAAGAACACAAATGGTGTTACTTCGATTTCAGCTAAATATAGACTATTGGTAAAGGTGTTAGTCCTCTTGCTCTCAGAACAGCTCGGCTATACTGAAGAACCCGGGGTTGACACATGGGAAATAGACGAACTGAAAATAAAAGTAGATTAACTCAGTGTTAGTGAAGACAGCTGATGACATTATAACTGAAATGCAATCACAGATGTGGTGTACCGCCTAACGGTGTTTTTGTTTTTCTCTCCTCTTTTAAGTCAGTAGCTCGGTCTTTCTGCCTGAATATGCATTCATCTGTTCGTCTATGTGTGTATGTGGGGATTTTAAGGATTTATGTCATATCATTCAGGAAGTACTTGTAGGACCCAGTAGAGCAATGTTTGTCGTACAAAGCGACTAAAATGGGAATCTCTTGCTTTCACTTTTTTTTCTATCGATAACTTTTACATTTTCCCTTGCAAGTTGCAACGTAAAATATCCTGTCAACAACTCAGCTGTGTGTATGCCTGTCAACTATCAGTCAATATCCGACTGTATAATTATTTATCTAATAGTTCGGTTTATCATGCTATCATCGAGAGCGACGGAGTACAACCCCGAATTACATTGCATTAATTTTGATAGTACACTGCCGGGCAAAAGAAACGACGCCAAGATGTTGAGAGACTACTGAAAAAATTCACAATTACGTTAGAAATGCAAAAGATATCCCTTCGAGATTAGGAAGTTTTATCAACGACATGATGTCAATCAAATTACACTCGTTGAAATCTAAGCATCCTTTTGATCAGCTATGACAGAAAGACGTAAGAGAAAATAACTGAAATCATTTGGTATAGTTTCTTTTGCCCATAAGCTAAACTCAGTTCGCAATAAAATATGACAGATTAGTTATTTCTTTAAAAGTTATGAGAAAGCTAACCGTTTTTAACAATTATCTAGTGGTTCAGGTAGTATACGATCTGTCTCAGGAAATTATTACTTTGAGAGACATGAACATAATAATTTTCGTCAAATGTAATCACTGACCTCATCAAACTCGCCAACGAAATTATCAAGTCCCTTGCCAGCTCCTATTTGAAGGGGACACTCACTGGGAATAATGTAGTCGTTTATATCTGAAATTGAAATCGTGAGGCACATGATAATACAAATACTGTTACATGTATATTACTTCCTGAGTTTTGTCTTACTTTCAGTTGCGTTTGTTAATGTGTTTACATAAAATGTTCATATAAACCTAAGTGTGGTTGAAACAATTACCTCTTTTGTAACTTGCAGCCGACATAAGTTTCTAGCGATGGTGAGACGGTTGTATCGGCTCTAACCGAGGGTTTGGTTTTTATTTCACATATACCACACGGTCGCCCTTAGCACATCAAGTACGTACAATTTTCCCATCTACCTCGCGACGCACGTGCGCGGAATCTGCACGCTTGGAGTTGGTAATAGGTAAACAGCATATGGACGACTCTTAATATTTATGCATACGCGCTTATAGCCTCGTTTTCGCTGTAACGTCAAAGGTTATGCATACGAAATCGTGACACGACAACGAAAGCGAGGCTACAGGCGCAAATACATACATATTAAGAGTGGTCTATGAGTCGGTAATCACAAATAATGACCCCAGACAAACACTGAAGTAATCGGACCATGTGGTATATGATATACACTGTTGATAGTCCTTTGAGCATGATCCTCCTCATAATTATGATTGTTACGCCAGTTGATCTGAAATCAATATATGTTTCACCATAACTCAGGAAAATCGTTAATTCAAATTAGACTTTCCCTACCTTTAGGAAATGTGTGCTTTGGCTGACCACCGACTTGTACTTCAAGTGCTGTTTCATTCTGAGCTATCTGGACCAGTACTTCGTCATAAACATTCTGCAATAGAACAAATATATCTTGTGAACTGACATATCCACTTTGGTCAAGAGTGCTCTTGACGCCTTGTTCCATTTACGCATCAATATCTATCCTGTCTCAAGCATGTCATCTTTCAAATAACCCTATATGTACCTTAGGGAGCGATGATTTGATTTTAGAGGGGGGGGGGGACTGGAAGATTTTAAAAATAAATAATTTGCAGATAATTTTGGAGAAACTAAATAGTTTGCTTGAGTCAAGGAAAACAATAAATAGTTTGCACAGAATGCAAAGATAAAAAAATAAATACATTATTTGTATTTTTCAGTTTATGATTATGAAATGAATGTGGATTTGTTTTCCGTTACGCTTTAATCCAAGTCGCGGATTCAGGGCCGTTCCGACCTCCATTGTCAAAGTTCATTGAAGACTGGCAACTATCTGGCTTTATTTAGCCCCGTCGTTGTGACCCCAGCCAATGCAGGAACATGCGTATCAGAGTATGTTTTCTCTTTTTTTTAAAAACAAGCCTGTGGGAGGATGCCCTATGACTCCCCAACAACTTTTAATTCATATCTGGACTTCTTGTCATCTGAGCTGACACCCCCTCCCCCTCCAATTTCTTCACTAGAAATCGCTCAGAAAGCGTCTCCGAGGATCTAGGCTTCCAGGGCTTCAGCGGGCCCTGGACTCTCGTCTCATGTCCTTGGATCGTTCCCCTTTTGCAATTGCTTCCGTCGTTTGTATTGTCATATTTGGTCTAGTTACAAAGCTCATTTGGACCCAATTAAAGACAGGAAAATGCGTCTTATATCTTTTATAAATTTAAATTTGTTCACAACATTGTGAATCCACACCTGCCCCCTGTGATATGTTTACGGGTATAACATTTGCAGTTGTTTCACTTTGCAAAATGTGAAACCTACCACATCAATATTACTGGCTGTGATATTCATGTCTCTGTCATCATTTGTCATCCTCAGGTTTAAAGACGTCGTCGCATACTGACTCCGGCGTCGTGTCTGACGTCGCAGGCGGAACTCAATCGTCGGCTCCTGTTCGTCGCATCCGTTGCTCAAGATTGCAACGTCCTTGTACTTGAAGGAGCCTGTGAATTTGAAGATAAAGGCAATGGAGAAAGATGGACGGAGAGAATTCTGCTGGAACATTGACATGGACAAGAATGATTCGCCGTTGAAGTGCGCCCGGTCCGAGACAGCGATGTTGCCCGACGCAGCCTGGTCACAACGTTGCCGGTACTCGGTGAAGCTGTTGTCATAAGAGAAACGACATGTCTCCTCGCAACCTACAAATCACAAAGCATAGGTATTTGACAAGCAAACAAAACTGTCTTATTCAACGTCAAACGATTTGATTATTCAACGATAGGTAAAGTTCAATATAAATGTTAATTACTGATGAACGTCTTAGCAAAATATTAGTCCAGATGTAGACTTTTGTCGAGACCTTGAGTCAAGGCCTAGAAAAATGCACAATTACTCTCCCATGGTCACCATTACTTGGGGCTGCCTCAGCGCAGCTAGAAAAGGTTGCCAGTCCAGGAATAATAACCCGCCTCTGGTTTAACATATATTAAAATATTTAGTCCAGATGAGAAATTCAGAAGCCCTATACGGCACATTTGCTTAGTGTTATTTACAAGTTTAACTGCTTGGAGCGCTTACAATTCTGCCACGTGTTATGAACTACAATGGCTGATTTTTCGTGTTCTCTATCAATGTTAAGGTGAGACCATTTTATGGGGGAGGGGAGGCAGGACAATTTCTTTCCTTGCAAACTACTTTTGTATCTCATAGAAAGAACCAATTTGGAGATCATTGTCGACAACTATTTTCCATTATATATAGTATTTCATAGCTACATGTATAAATTGCAAATTAAACAAATTTTAAAAAATGTGTATATATCTTCAATCTATTTATTTTAAACTCTTGACTCATGCAATCTATATATTTTTCCCAGAAGTACATGTATCTGCACATTATGTATTTTCAAAATCTTTCTCACCCACCCACCCCTGTAAACATCAGATGGTCGCTCCCTCATGTTGAATAACATGAAGTACAGCGCTAGCATTGCAAATTAAATTTACTTAGGCTAGTAACGAAGATAAACAAACGTCACTTCATCCTCATAATTTTATTTAAACAGTTCTATCGGGAGTGTTGCATGTATTAAGACACGACAGAAAAATAAGATTTGCTGTGTTTCAAGGATGAACAGACAAAGGTATGTACTTACCATCCACTTTCGCTGCATGTACTCCAAAAATTCCAACCAAAATTAGGCACAGTTTCTTTAAGTCAAATATGCACATTTTCAATGGTTTCGCTTTACAGGACTTTTCTCTAAACTGGACAATTACCAGGGTTACACTATGTACAGACGGTTTCTTGGTTTCCTAGTTTTAAGAGAGCCTCCTCATGTCATTTGTCGTGCGTCCGAATCCCAATGTTATTTAAGTCACAACGCCTTTCCGAGAGAATATTCAACATAGCTGGGTCTACAATGTTATAAAGTTGACACGAAATGCTGCAAGAATCACGCACGGACCCATCGTGTGTTTACATGTGGACATCGAGAGACAACAGCAAGCTCTCGCGATTTCACGCGAGAAGACGACGAGAACAGAAGTTGGTTTGAGTCTGGTGGAGATATTTGCACATGGCGACTACCGTTGATGCAGTGCACTCAACACAATCCAGCACTTTTAGAGAATATCAAATCCAATCCAGATTAAATGAATGAAGCGCAAACCACAATCATATTGATGAAATTGATCATTTATTTGCAACGTGTCAGTGAATTTCTCATGAAAATATGCATATATCGAGAGTATATTTGTGCATATGTATTTCCAGAAAATAAGGTTTGATTTTAAGCCCCTTATTATGTTCGATATGCTCGTGTTGAACCAGTTCGATTAATATTGGGATGCATATACATAATATGATTCAATTCATGATTCAACAATTTTGACTTCAGGATTATTTCAAGGTACATGTAAAGTGTGTTTTCGTCTTCTCAGTTTGATTTAGTATCGGCCTTTTAAGCTTGAAGTTAGATATCTTATTAGAGACGAACATTATCTTATTTAAATTTCAATCAGCTTTACATCACCCATTAAAGTTCAGTAGGGTTTTTTACAACACCCATTTAATTTCAGTTGGGTTTTAAGACTATCAGTCACGTAAAGGACGAGATTACTTATCAGATAAAGCAAACACGAACGACGGCTTAGAATATCTGGAATAATGAAGCATGGGAAATGACGAAGTTTGAATACAATGCCAGTTCAACTGGTACATGTATCTAAATATAAGTTGAGCTAGCGCAGAGGTCGCAATATCGCCCGGTATCGGAATGTGAGGTGAGATGCAAAGCACGTTAAGCAACGTCGAGCCCTGAGAGTAGTTGGATGGGTGATCGACTGGCGATGAAAGCTTCCTGGCCTTCAAGGGCCCGTCCCTGCCTCGCACTGAGACACTGTCAGTGTCAGTGGTGTCACATTGGCCTTCAACATGGCTTAACTCGTAAATTGCCTCAGTCCACCCAGCTGAAACTGGGTACTGGTCTTCGGTCAGGAGTGTTGTTGACCTATGGCTGCTTGGGTTACACCAGGGTAATGATGCCGAGCGCGTTGAGCAAGCCAAACAAGCCTAGATTTGGCGCTTTACAGAACCTAACATTATTCTTCTTATTATTATTATTATTAATCTAAGAGGCTGTGGAAGTGCGTGCACTTACAACTGGTGAGACCGGTAACTAATCGCTCTGCTGCAGTGTGTTTAGTCTACACCGTGCATAAAAACGTACGTATGCTGAGGGAGATGAATGAACCCATGATTATGGCAAGTCGAGCCGATCTTCATAGACACGAGAAGCGCACAAGGCGATTGAAGTCAAAATACAACCTGTACAGTTCTATATAGCCTGCCATCCCTCCGTTAGCAGTTGCACGCTCTGCGTCGTGGTGTGTCATGCATATTCAGTGGGGTGTGGGCGCAGGATCTAGTTTAGCGTTTATTTGGATACAAGTGAGAAGAGTTTGCCTGTAAGGTGAGTTGGCCTCGGAGGTCACGAGCTGGTCAAGTTAAGCAACATCGAGCCCGGAGAGTAGTTGGATGGGTGATCGGCTGGCATTTGAAAGCTTCCAGGCCTTAAAGGTTTTGCCCTGCATCGCACAGAGACATTGGTAATGTCAGTTGTTTCACCTTAGGCAAGTAACTTTGCTCATAAATTGCCTCAGTCCACCCAGCTGAAATTGAATACCTCGTCGGAATTAATGATAATGTAAAAGTAAACCTTCTAGCGCTTAACTGGCAGTTTGGGCTGTATACTCCCCGGGGAGTTGACGAATGTTGTGGATTGTACAATGTACCAATGACTGGAGTAATAATGTTGAGCACGTTGAGCATGCTGCCGCCATGGACCAGGCTCAGCATAAGGGCACACACTATTGTTATTTAGTAATTTCAACCAAAATAGTCTTAACGTCGTTTTGATGTTACAACTCGACCAAGATAACAATCTATAGTGCAGTCTATCTCTCGAGTACCGATGCACCCTGAAAATATCTTTATGGACAAGAAAAAACACTTTGAGTACAGGCAAAACAATATAAGTGAATTGGGAGTGGAGCGGTAATAAAGTTAGTTAAGAGTGACTTGTGTTATTGTTCTCGGATGTCAGTCACGGAGGGCATAAAGAAAGTTTTGCTATACAACTGACAATATATATGATATATCGACCAATCCATCACTTGATGACCATTATATCCAAAATAGACTGACGTTTGTAAAAATATACATAGCTTCTATATTTGACACGACCGTTTGGTAATGAATAACTCTTGAAAACTACACATAAATATGAAGGGGTGGCAGCCGTCAGCAACAGGCGCCAAACTCATGATCCGACTATGATCAGGTCGCGGGTTCGATCTTTGCTAGCGACGCACCCTGGTTCACCCTTTGACAAGGTACTTAACTCCATCTGTCTTAGTCGGCCCAGCTGAACGACAACCACTCGTCAGGATGGGAAAAGAATTTCCCTGTAGAAACGTGGGTAATACAGTGGTATTATTATATATGGATGACGACAACCGCTGTTTCTTTGAAGATATTTTGGCAATGACCACCACTAAGGGTTTATTCCACAATTTAACCATATTACATGTATGTGTCTACCTAACTTTTGTAAGTATTTAATAAAATGCCCAGCAAAACAATAAATAAAACATTATTAGTGAGGCGCGGCAGCGGTGAGCCACTGTGGTGCAGGTATCAACATGAACTCTACATTCACCATGCAAGCGCAATACAACTGAATGCTTCCAAATAGCCATTCAAGCGATTTTATCATTTCTTACGGTATTTTCACCCATATCAATATTGGCGGCACCTAATGTATCGTTAAAGTAGGTCAAATTGTCACAACTATAGAAGCACAGAGGACAATGTAAGACAGATGAATAGAAATATATGGTACAACATTTAAATTAACTAATTTCATTTTATTAAATAAAATAATAAATACAACGAACTATACTGACGTCCAAAAGAAAGTATACCAACTGATTTCAATTATTTTCCCTTACGTCTTTATGCCATAGTTGATCAA